>CM053789.1:158875776-159110776 GCA_028749045.1 Cupressus sempervirens
TCCTAAGGTTAAAACACTCAAGTTTCTCTATAAATACATGAAGATAATGAGCACAATATTGTTTTTTTACAAAGAAGATAGAGGGAAAACAAACTTGAAAAACTATAATGGATATTTCACTATTTTTTGAATTCTTCATGCTCAAAACATAAAATGTGTCAAATAGCTAGCAAAATTGTGAAGACACAGAAGCATCTATAATACTCCATAAACCCTAGCTTTGGTGCTGAGAAAATAAAATTCCATTGGAAGTGGAAATAATAAAATGAAATTTGGGTATTTTGTATTTTCTTAAATTTTGCAAAAGAATGTTTACTCACCGTGTTAGTATAGTTATAAGCTTATTAATTAATGTAAAATATTTACTTATTCTAATTTTTAAAGAAATTATTTATTTATTTATAATAAATTATTAATTACAATAAATAATATGTTCTAGGTGATGTACATATCTTGTTTTGTTTTTAAGTTTAAGAAAAAATAATAATTTAATACTTAAAATAATAATTTATGTTTTATGACAAACTGATAATTTTATCATAAATATTTAGAAGTGTAAAAGTTTTTTTGAGTTGGAGTTGTTATAAAATGGGTATGGAGCACTGTAAAATTCTTAGTATTTCATCAACTCTATGAGTATTTCCTAGATCTAATGAGCACTATGTGATGACATTAAATTTATCTCATGTGAACCACTACACATGAAATATGGGTCAATGAATCTGACTCAAACAACTAGACAATTGAATCCTCGTCGAAATATCACAATTTTAAAACACTTCACCCTGATGTGTCAAATATGCACCTACATATTGCTTATAGTTGAAAAATTCTTAGATGAATTTTTCAACCTTTAACAATTAAAGTTACCATTTATAGATATTGTTGAATAGTGATTGACTACTTAGGCACTAAAACCCTTATGTAAATATCTTGCTATTATGAGACACATTTTTTAACTTTAACTTTCAATTAATTTTTTTTAAAAATTATTAAATTACATAATTTTTTTATTACTAATTAATTTAACATTATATTTTTTAATTTACTTTACAATATTTCAATTTTATTTTTAATTAATTATTTATTTAAAATATTATTTTCTTTTCTTTTTCATTTCTAAGTTTAAGAAAACTCAAATAATTATATTTTTATTTTTAAAATGATCTATAATAATCTAGGATATTATAAAAATATATTAATTTTCATAGATATTTTAAACCATTGAATTTTTTGGAACTCAAGTAGTTTTGTGATGGTTATTGACCTCTAAGATATTCTCTCTACTTCACAAGATTTGTGAGTATTGGTACCTAGATCCAATAACTAGTACTATTAGTTAAGTGATATTCGTGCCTTAATTCATTCTAATGATTAAAGCAAATGGATTAAATACATACATAAACCACAATTCATGAAATGTGTACTTATACATGTTAATTATTTTAATAGAAATTATATGTTGAGATTATAAAATACTTAACTGATAATAAATCTTTTTGAAATTTACAGATAGACTTTTGAGTACATGGAACATTGTTATTTAATTCTTCAAGGGTTCATGGACAGATTTTGAGGAGACTAAGCACATATTGAGGTGATTTTGAGTTTAGTTCAATATCAATTGAGAGGACATTCAAGGAGGTTAATTGATAATAATTTATTACTAGGAGAAAAACTCCATCAATGAGTAATAAAAGTTACAAAAAAATTAAAGAATATTAAAATGTCAAAAAAAATATTAATAATTAATTTAGTCATTTGTTTTGGTGACTATCTATTAGTGACTAATTATTTAGTCACTTAACTTTATCTAATCATGTAATTTTACCATATTACCAAATTAGTCATATATTTAATTGTTTATACTCATAAATTATAAAATATTACTAAAATTTTATCAATTTTTGTCACATGGTCATTTATTTGCCAAAATTCTACTAGTGCTTATTTCTCCTATACTGATGCAATAACAAAGGTATGCTAAATTACAAAACCTATGAAACCCACAAGCTGAGTGAGGGTATCCTTTTAGCTCTAAAATGCAAAGGGAAAATGGATGATTGATTATTTGGTTTTGAATCAACAAAATCCAATGTATGCAACAACAAGAAGAATTAATCATGTAGTTGATCAGTTCCCTATCCATTGGGTATTGCATAAATCACAACACACATCCTATATATTAGTAACATATCTCATACATCAAGATATCAGATCTGTCCTATCACTTTGTGAAGTAGACATCAATTTTCATATTGAACCTCATACTTATCAGACATCCTTCTCATGAAACTCACAACCCTACCAAAATGTGTCAAGCATTTACATGATTCTTTGAATCAAAGGCAAACCACATCAAAACATACAACCCAAAATGATATGCAACTGGATCTATGTTATTTGTCCATAAACCACAAAAGATTGTAAACATCAGAGAAAGGAGGCAAGAATTAGAATGAAACTAGGCAATTTTGTTCTTCTTTGTATTCATTCCTTTGAAACAAGTACATTCAAGATGCATGAAAGAGTCATAAAACAAACCAATAGATCATAAATATATTCTAACTTTAGTATTTTTGTTCATAGAAGAGAGAAAATGCTAAAAGAATGGTGTAATCACAACTAGAGCTCTACTCAATAGACTGAGAAAACTAGTATTGTACAAAGAGAAAAGAAAGAAACATATAGATGAGTAAGGAATCCTAGATTTGATTTGGAATTGACACTTGTCCACTTGAATCTTCATCCAATACTATTGCAAAACATATTTTATCTCTCTAGAACTAAAAACTAGATCAGATCTCATCATTCTTTTTATCAAACTCTAAAAATATCTTCCTAGACTATGGGTATGTGTAGGATCATGGTCAACCAAACTATGCTCTTAAGTGGCAATAAAAAATCATTAAATTAGTGTTATGTCAACTTGACTTGCAATTTTCTACTTGTTATTAACTTTATATCAAAAAGTTGAGAGTAAAGAGTCTCTAGAAAATTGAATCTAGTTTCTAAACTACTAGGAATTATCTCAAAAAAAAAAAAATTGATTGGTCAAAATTTTGAATTTTAATAAAATATTACAAAAATTTCAAAACAAAAATAAGAAGTAGATGTATGTTTGACTACCTTCATCAAAATTAAATGATAATATTTTTTAATAATATTCTACATATAAGTAGTAGACTCATGCCTAGATGTGACACATATTTTTGGGTGTTTTTATTCTAAATAAATAATTAATAATTAATTTTTGACTTTATTATTTTTGGAATTAAAAAAATCTCATGTCTGACCACCTTAACTAATTCAAAACTCTGCAAAATTCATTTTTTCATTTTTTTCTTATAGTAGAAGAAACATAGAATGTGATGCATCTTTTGGATTTAAAAAATGTTGCACCATTTGAAAGTTATAGTTATTTTTTAAGTAGTGTGTCAATCAACACTTTATACATAACTCCATTAGAAAATAAGTAATAATTACTTACTAAACTCATAATTTGACAAACCTTACATTTATGGAAAGATAAGAACATTCTTAAGAAACCCTTTTCATTTTATCAAATTTTGGTGAAAAAAAGTTGTCAGCTACATTTTTGAAGTAAAAATCACATTAAAAAAATGCTAAAAGCACATTTTTAGGATTTTTTAAATTGAGCATATAGGTTTGGTATCAAAAGATGTAGTAGACCTTATAAAGATATTAATTTTTTTCATTTAGTATCAGGGTGGGTGGGAAAAATGTTGGAATAGATTTTGAAATGGTTTGAGATATTTTAGAGCTATGGAGTTTTCAAATTGCCACTTTTTGGCACACCATGATCCTGCACATACCCCTATGAGAAAAGCCCCTTTCTAATAAAATATCAAATTTGATTCTTAAAGTTTCCAAATTCCACATTCTAAAACTTTGGAGGCTAAAGAACATCCTTGCTAAGGCCTTCTCCAAATTTGACACCTAGCCATTTCACTATTTTATCATAAACTGAATATGAACTGCCTATATGAGAATGCAGTTGCATAAGGGGAACTTCAAACAAAACCCTAAATAGATTTTACCCAGTGTCACATATGCATAAACAAATAAAAAAATCTAGAAACTAGACTTTGACATCTTTACATCAATTTATAATAGGCCTATACTTCCTTAATAAAAATGCCCAAGGTAGCCATTTAAACTTATAGGTTGTAGACTAATTCTCAGACCTAATTTTTGCACAAAAATTAATCAAACTATAAAGTCTAAAATCTATTGTATAAAATTCATGAAATTTAAAAGACCTTGTACATTAATTTTGAGGAAAATATTTAAAATATTATTTTTTAAAACTATTTTCTTTTTTCCTCCTTTTCTCCATCTGGGTCAAACCTAGTTTGACCAGTCTGAGACACATGTCACATTTTGATTGGCTGGTCCCTACTGAGTCACCTACCTTATTGCCACATTCTAGATAAAATTTCCACCTAGGTGCCACATGGTGCCTCCTAATTCTCCTGTGGACTTCTCTTCTACCTCTAACATGCTACCATGTGTCATCTTTAGATTGATCCTTGCATTATCACTTTGGCTAACAATTGAGCATCTTTAGTTTGTGATGTTGCAAGAGTTGTTGATTTCTACCACGTAGTGTGATCTAGTACATCAATATGTGAACTACCACATCACCACTTCTTCCATGTATTGCATGTTGAGTTACCATTCACCACATATTTTGCGAGAATGTGACCTTTCATGATGATGCATCAAGTGTCTGTCCTGCCATGTTGGCACACTTTGAAATGCATGTCATGTGATCAATACCACCATAGTGCCCTACCACATGTCACCTTGCCCAATTCTCACATATAAAATAAACACTTTCCACATATTTTATGAGAATGTGCTATCTCACCACATGTCTTTCTCATCTAGCCATCACCTTGAAATCCATGCCAAATTTGGAAATACATGCCACTTGTTGCCTTACTATTCATCAACATAGTGCCATTTTTTCATCTTTCCATTCACTACTCAGGTCCACATTATTTCTTTGTTTATTCAAGATTTCATTTTTTTTTGTTAAGTTGGCCTGATGGGTCCCATTGCACACTGGAGGTGCTTGTCAAAAAGACATAGCTTTAAGACATTTCATGTTTGTAAACTTGGGTATAAAAAAACTAAAATACTCCACACCTTATCAATGTGAGATAAAAGAAAGTGTGACAAAAAACATAAAAAAAACTTTTTTTACCCTTGCATGTGTGATCTTCAACCACTGATGTCTCTATAAAATAAATTTCAACATTTCTTGCTCATTACACCCATGGATCAATCTGTTATCTAGGAATTATTTGTAGATGTGAGAGAAGATTCAAGAACACCCATTTATGGCATCTTTCATTTTTTCTTGAGAAAAGAGGGAAAATATTTGAAAATGATACAAGCTTCTATGTCTAGTTGAATATGGCACAATATCAATAATACACAACTTACTTTCTTATTTTGGCTACAAACTTCTATCATAGAGCTCACAATAGTTATCTCATGAGAATGCTTTATTCCACAAACCTCTACTCCCTTTGATCAATGCTTCTTCACCACATGATTTAGAATGACATCTCATCTTATTTGTAAACTAGATCTCATCAAGTCTTGGTGCGAGTTTTTAGTAATTGATCTTTACTCTCTGAAAATACATCACAACCTTATGCTCCCTTGATCAATACTTCTTCACCACATGACTTAGAATGACATCTCACCTTATCTTGGAGACTCCTATATAAATTTTGCAATAAGCTACATAGAGGGTACTCAAATGATGCACATGCTCCTTTTAACTATGGTTTCAAACATTCTACATTGTAGTCAGGATGTGGTTATGAGATATAGTATTGTATCATTTATTGATATCCCCTCAACTAGCATTCAATGCTTTCTTATTGGACACACCCTCTTCAATTATGATCATTTGTATTCCTTAATAGGGTCCTTTAAAGAGTTATTTGTAATTCCAATGGCACCATCTTGTTGTTTAATAGCTCAAAAAACACATTCATAGAATCACAACTTCTTTAAGGAGCATGTTCTAAAAAATTTCATAAGATTGGGTGGTAGTTTCATTCCTAGAGAAGACAAGAGAGTTCAAATTTAGGCATCTAATCTCAAGCACCCTAGTGAATTTATATTCATTTAAAAAAATTGAAAGGCATGGTGTTCTTGGTCATGAATATCCAACACACAATGTCATAGATCAAAGTGCTCTCTATACAAATAACATTTCATAGATTCAAAAGGTCGAAGATCACTTTGCATAGTAAGTTGGGCTCCTATTTACTTGTGAATACAAGCCATAGGTGAAAAATGATACATATTGCAAAATATTGCATAAGAGGCATTAATCATTGTCAAGTGGATTTGTAACTTAGAAAGCATCTATCAAAAAAATGCTAGAAATGAATAACTTAAATGGGGAGAATGAAACAATACATAGATTGATGTCCAATACCCACCTTACACAGCCCATGTATAACCTTTAGAAGTCCATCAAAATTGGTCTTAAGCTCTTCCTCCTTTAGAAACTTAAGGAATGGATAATTCTCAATGGTTTTCTTGCTTTCACCAGTTATGCAATAAACATCATTATGTCCATCCTTCATTTGAGTCACATAGTTCTTCAAGCTTGTCATCTCACCACCACTCTTGGTAGAATGATAACTAAGAAATTTAGCAAGCTTTTTTTGGTTTTGGCTATCTTCATGGATGTCAAGATTAATGTTCTTTGAGAATGCCTCATAAAACTTGTTATAATCCTCTTTGTTTTCTACAATCCCAAAGAACATCTTTATGTATTTCTTGACAAGATTATTCCTAATGACTTTCATTATTTATTTTTTGTTGTAATGTCTCTTGAGAAATATTCAAGGGAAAATCTTAAGAATCAAAACCCCTTTAATGAAGCTAAGAATGTAATTCCACAAACGAAGATCCTTGGAACAAGGATAAATAAAATCCAATATTTATTTATTTTTAAGCATGGAATTAAAAAACATCAACATGCAACCAATCATAAGATCACAATGGAAGACTTAACCAACCAACCCAAGCTTCCAAAAAATCTTCAAATGACACTAAAACCAAAAACAACAAAGCTACTAAGGTCATAGAATACATTCAAATTTGAGAGACTCCGAATTCAAAAAATAAAGCACTAGAGTTTGAGAACTCCACAACTTGTAGCGAAATCAACTCTAAAAAATTTTCAATCAAGTGAAAAAGTGCTTGTTGGTCAACTAAGTAGGTTTTCTTATAGACCCATGCAATTTTTTTCACTATAGACGTGTGATATTTTTCACTAAAGCTAGGTGATACTTTCAAATAGCCATGTGATACTTGTCCAAGATCATACAATATTTCACACCACTACCCTATGATACTTTCAAGGATCATGCAATAGAGTTGTCTTAAATTATGTGATACTATTCCAGTATCATACAATAGAACTCAACACTAGCATATGATACTTTCTAGTAAAGTATGACATTTCTCCTTAAGACATGATTTTTAATCAATGTCGCCCAAAGTGAAAGCACTATCGACCAAGAATAAAAGGAAACATTTTGATGAATATTTAGAGGGAAAGAAAAGAATTAGAACCTCCACACCAAGGAGTACCAAATCCACAAACTCAAGGCATGGACACTAGAAGGAAAGAGACACTAGATGGAAATACAATTATCCATCTAATCCATAGCAGCATATGAAAAAACATGTGGAAAACAACATCACAATGTACATAAACAACTAAACTTGTGTGCGATTCCTCCCAACTATAATGGCATCATGAAACCTCAAAGGCCCTAGCCATCCCCAATGCATAACATCCAAAACTACCAACTAGATAGTCAAAGTTGTCTTATGAGGTCATTACTACTACATCATAAGTACAAGAATATCTAACAAACTAATCCAACAAAGCATTATTAATCCAACTAATAGTGAATCACATCATCTAACCATATGCTAAAACATCATAATAAAGGAATGCATCAATAAAACTAACTTTATCTAAACATGATATCCAAGCATTCTAACTAAAGCATAAATCACAAGGAAACATACTCCAAAAACCTAAATATACCAAGTGAAATATCAAGCATGGGTCTCAACTAAAATAGATTGTCATTAGACACCAATCCCCAATAGTGGTATAGGTAGATATGACTCCCAACCACATAGAAACCATAGGTCCACTCCTACCATGCTGATAGAGATAACAATCCAATGACAAATACACATAAAGAAAATTCCCATAGCTAACACTCACACAAAATAGTAAAGATGATTGAAACCAAAATCATGAGACTATGCAATTAAAATAGGTCCTAAATAGACACTCAATAGGTTAACTATGTAGGGACTATAGTGGAGATTGATATGCTTGGTACTCCCAAGCTAAAGCTAGTGCAAAAACACTCTCAAGATACTCCCTTGGAGGCCATCACACTAGTGCAAAAACACTCTCAAGGTACTCACTTGGAGGTCATTACTAAGTGTTCTTAGAGTCAAACTATAACACTTTCCCTTGGATAAACCATACATGCATCACATTTTAATTATCTTAGTTTTATTACCCAATTTATTTCCTTAGTTATCACTTACTTAGAAACTCCTTCATGCCAACCTAGGAAATTGTCACTAAGGTTCCGAGAGAATCTCATCCACTGCCTACCCTACATACCCATACTCATCACACGATGAGTTCTTATAGAAAATGCATATTTCCAACCCAACCCTAATAAGCATAACTATACCAAAATCACCTAGGAGTTTGGTTCTTAGACGAATTGGTAATACAAGAATATGTGATCATGTGTGGGCACAACAACATCATAAAGATCATAAAAACAAGGGCTGGATGAAAACACAGGCAAAATAACACTCAACTGAAAACAAGCTCAGGAGTACATATGTGACATGCATCCTAATGAAACATAAAATGTAATAGTGATTAGATTGACATCCTATAGATAATCCAAATCCATTACCAACATCATGCCAAGAAAACCCAAGAAAACTGGGTGACATGCAAATCAAGGTAAAAATCTCAAAAAACCACATTGATGAAATCAACAAAAATTAAACCCATTCAACCCAAGGATGAATGAGCCACATAAATCCAATAAAAAATTTCTTTGAACACTATATGCAAAAATAACTAGTATAATCATTTGAAACCCCAAACCCCCATCCTAGAAATCAGGGAAATGCTCATACTCGACCAATCAGGTAGAGCTATCAATTAGAAATTAAGGGGAACACTAGTTCTCAACCTCTAAACATACAATTAACAGAAAGGGAAGTAGAAATAGAGATAATATAGGAAAATAGGAGCTCCCTACATGACAACCAAAAGGGCAAACAAGATTCTGAATAATAAAATAAATATCCTACAAAATATTTTGAAAATCATAGCAATCCAACATCTCCTCGAGTTTGGATCCAAAAAGACAAATCATGCTACACTCCCACACCTGTAACTCCTAAAATGAATAGAAATGAAATCCTATAGAAGAGGATTTGGAAATTGCTCTCAATTTTCTTATTTTAGAAAGTTGGAAGTGAGGAATAAAATTCCTTTTTGGATACTTATTGAGCGAATAATGTATTTGGTAAAATAACTAGGTCACTTAGTCAAACCCTGATCCAATCCAAATGAAAATAGGCTATTCCAAGTAATTGGAATTCAACCATAACAAAGCTACTAAGAATTAAATTAAATTAAATAAAGCTCAAAAGTTCCCTTCAACCGAAATCACATAATCCTTAACAAATTTTGTGACAAATGTGAACCTCTAAATGCACAAACATGCTCACAGGTCTATTCACATAATGCAAATGAGTCCAGATTTATCAAATCACCAGAGGGTTCAATTTAAATGATTTAAATAAGATACATTGACCATACAAGGATAACATTGGTTAAATATGAACAATTGAATCACAAACTCCATGTGCCACTGCCAGGAATATAAATCCAACACACTAACACACACAATCAAGTGAAATTGCATATAATAACATAGCCAAAGCAATAAATGCATTAAATGACCTAATTTAGCTATTTATTCAATTATACTAAAATGATCTATTTACATCACTCACTTTTGCATAACTCATCACAAAGAAGGAATGAAGTAACCATAGCATCAAATCCAATCATATAAATGTAATCAAAGGATATTTCCAAATACCAAATAACTAGCTATCATCATAAAACATACTATCAACTCAAAAAAGGCATCATCATGCAGATATGATCAATTGAAGAACATAGTAGTCTAACATGTATGAAACTAGAAATCAAAGTATAACACTTGACCATTGGTTCATTTCAAATGTAAAAAATAACATGAGTAACAAGTATCTCTCTGATCAAAATACAACAAGATATAGACTACAAACATGAGAGGCACTACATCCTCCTCCACTAGGCATAGGCTTACTTCAAGAAGCCTGCAAAAAGATAGGAGTACACATATCTCAATCATGTAGCATCCTCCCCAGTAGCAGAAGTCTCATCAATTGGGTCCCACTGGTCCCTTTCTTACTCTATGTCCCAACCTCTTAGGGTTAACCTTTGATCCTAAAGGATACATATGGGTTCCAAAGAAATCTTTCCATCCTCTAGTTCCAGAGCATCCCAATCAAGGACATGGGTCACAGTAGGAATCTACTACCTCAAATAGAAATATGGAAAACATCATAAATGTTTGAGAGGGTAGGTGGCAACTCTATTTGATAAGAAAAGGGATTGATCCTCTTTAGGATCTCAAATGGTTCGACAAAATGTGGCACCAACTTAGAGCCTTTCCCATAATGGATGGGGCTCTTGATCAGATGCACCCTCAAAAACACCTTGTCACCAACAAAAAAGTGATGATCTAACCTATGGGTATTTTCATACTTCTTCTGCCTATCCTAAGTAGTAACCAAATGCTCTCTAATACAAACCACCTGGTACTCTATATCCTAAAGCATCTCTAGAACTAAAATTACTCGGTCCTTCAAGCAATCCTAACTCAAAGTGGTATAAATGGTCTACCATACAAGGCTTGAAAAGGAAACATGCTAGGAGAACCATGATACCCATTGTTATAAGAAGACTCAAAAATGTATAAATAATCCTCCCACTTTACCTTCCTATCCATTACATACATGTGAAGCATGTCTTCCAAAACCCAATTCACTCTCTTTGTTTGACCATCAGTCCCTGGATGATAAGCCAAACTAAAATTAAGTTGTGCAATCAAGAATGTTGGAGAGACATCCACAATGTTGAAGTAAACAATGGATCTCTATCCAATATAATTCGATGAGAAATCCCATGCAATCAAACAATGTCTTCCAAGAAAATGTGCACTATAGAAGAAATTGTGTAGGATGTTCTCATGGATGAAAAATGTGCTAGCTTGTACAACTTGTACATTATCACCATGATACAATCATGTCATCATGATGACATAGGCAACCCTATGATAAAATCAATAGATATGGTATATCATCTCTACTATGGAATGGTATGTAGATGTAAAAGACCTATTGGATGCTAATGTTCTAACTTCACTCTCTATCATTCAAGACATCAAGCAAAAAAATTAGCAACATTGCACCTCATCCTTGCCCAAAAGTACAACTATCTAAGCTCAACATGCATCTTCTTGATGTTGGGATGTGTGAAATATGGTGCACGATGTGCTTCTAAAAAAATAAAGTTATGAAGATCACCAGACATTGGTATGTAGATATGCCCAAAGTGTCATAGCAGTCCATTAGACTAAAAAAAATAACTTAAAAACCTACCCTCAAGGTTACATCCAAAATAAATCTTTTCCCTCAATTCTTGATACCATTTGTCACTAGGAAAAGCCTCCAAGATATGACCTTGAAAATCCACTCCCAATGACAAGACTAATATCTCATGTTGCATCCTACTCAAGGTATCCTCGATGACATTTTATTTCAACTTGATATAGTAAAAATCAAAATCATGCTCACACAAGAACTCCTTCTAGTGACATTGTTGTGTATTCAAGTTTGGCTGAGTAAGGATATACTACAAGTTACAATGATCTCTATATAGGTCAAACCTATGTCCCAAAAGGAAATGCTTCCAATGCTCAAGTGCATGCACCATGACTGCAAGTTCCAAATCATGAGTGGGGTACATAAGATCATGGTTCTTGAGTTTTATAGACTCGTATACAATCACATGACCATCTTGCATCAACACTACACCCACACCTTCCAATGAAGCATCTATGCAAACCATAAAACTACCTATAGGACTAGGTACTACAAGGATTGGTGTACTGGTCAAATGCTCCTTAAGAGAATTAAATGTTGCCTCACACTAGTCTGACCAAACATACTTCTTTCCTTTCCATTGAAGAGAATGATGAGATGAGCCACCTGTGAAAATTCCTTCATGAATCAATGATCATAACCCACCAATCCCATGAAACTATGAACCTCAGAAACATTAGTGGGTACCTGCCAATCCATGATAACCCAAATCTTCTTTGAATCCACTACAATACCATCAATAGTGATGATATACCCCAAATACTTCACCTCTAACTAGATGAATCCACATTTACCTAAGTTTCCATACAATTGATGATCTCACAAGAATTGTAACACTTGGCATAAATGAACCTCATTTTCCTATACAATCTTAGAATAGATCAATATGTCATCCAGGAATATAATGACACATCGATCGAGGTAAGTGAGAAATACTCCATTCATCAGACTCATGAACACAAATGACATCTTAGTTAACCCAAAGGGTACAACTATTAAATCATAATGCCCATAATGTGTATGAAAAGATGTTCGATGAATGTTAGTGATTGTTGTGCAAATGTGCTTTTTTTTTATATGTTCTCTATGCATCTTTACCTTGCTTTAAGCCTTTCCTAGTCCCTATTATGCCATTAATTATTAAATAATATAAGACATGCAATAAAGTTTTAGGGTATGAAATATTTCCTAAAAATAAATGATTAGTGTAGAAAGAATGATATCTTGATTTATTCTGCTATAGGAAATATAGGTGATAGACAAATGGATATGGAGCCAACCACCTAGTTGGAGAAGTAGTTTGAAGGTTGCAATTTTGTTATGTTATTTTGGGCAAATAGTCTTGAAAGTTTAAATAGATTGATTTTAGGCCTTATGTTATATTGGCCAAGTTGTTTTGTAATCAATTATGTGTGGCCAATAGCCAAACCAAACTATTATCTATATTTAGGGTGAAGACCATTGGCCATTATAGCTTAGTTATTAGATTAGTTGAATATTTTAAGTCTAGACAAACAAATGTTAACTACAAGACAATATGCACATGATATATGAAAAAATCTATTTATATCATCTCTGAAGTGCTTCACATCATAAATGTGAAGTTCTTATAGTAGCTAGTATTAGAACATCTCTCACCACATAAACCAAAGGAAGGGCCCTCACTCTAGAAACTTGGTTCGATTATTTTAGCTTTTGTTGTGAGTATTTAAGTATTGATTGATTGTATGTGTTTCTTAAGAAGTTAGTTATATATTGAATTGAAATTTTGCATACATGTGTTTAATTTAATAAGATCTTTGTAATGTTTTTAATTAATTAAAGATTCAATTGTTTGATAAGGTAATTAGTTTGCAGCATTTCTACCTCTTCAACTTGCTATACATCATTACTCTATTTCTGCACAAAGTACTAAGCTATCATTCCCAAACCATAATCTATTATAGAATATTTTCCATTACAACCATTCTACTACACCCAATTACTTATTGATAAACCTCCTATCACCATTTATGATACTTCCTGTCACACTCTGTTATTTAGATCTAATCTATTGTGATCAACTTCTTGCCAAAATAAAACCCCCTATAGCAACCAAAGTTAATTTTGGCACTTGATCAGACAAAGCTTTACAATAGTGTTTATAAAACATTGTGCTCAATGGTTAATTGTTTCCAATTGTGTTTTAAGTGAATTAATGAGAACCTAAACTTTAGATTAGAACCCTTTTGTAGTAGTAATCTTAGATGTGTGGTAACTTGGATAGTTTAATTTATTAGGAAGTAGTAATTTACATTCATAAACCTCTTGATTTATTATTTTCATCCCTTGAGAAAATAGTTGTTATATCTCTCATGAGTTTATGATGTTATAATTTCTTTAGAATAACCGGGGGGGGGGGGGGCTGAATCAGTTATTCAAGGTCCAGATGTCATTTGTACACTTCTCTCCTTAGTGCAATAAATCCATTCAATCATTGATTCATGCAAACTTTAACTTTTCTAATTAGCAAGTTATTATAAATCAACATGCAAGTACAACAAATAGGAAATCAACACATGACACAATGATTAAAGTGGAAATCCAATTTGGGAAAAACCACCAATAACATGCTAATCAATTCTCACCCTTCTGAAGTGATGCCCTGTGAAAGGCCTACCCTATTAAAGGCTTACAACACACACTATTAAATGTGACCTTGTTGAAGGATTTAACCACCCTGTTAGAAGTGGGCCTGGTAAAAGGACTTTAGAACATTCAATTGGAATGTCACCCTATTAAAGGATTTACAAATGGCTGATAGGCCAACCTAAGTTCATAGTATTTTTAGATCTAATACAATTTCTAGAGAGTATTAGAAAATCTTGACCTGACTATAACATACAACTTATCTTGCAGATTTCAAATCACCTCTCAACTCATATCCTTGCCTGGCCTTCTATCTCTGCAACTCTTAACTGCTTGCCATTTCTTTCAAGCTTTGTCTTTTTGAGTCTCCATACTCAATGTACCAATACAATCATCTCTTCATGACCACTTGTAGAAGTAGAGTCTCTGTGCTCTTCCTTCTCCTAGATGTCTCCTACATTATTCATCTTTTGTTGTTCTAATCAACCTCTAAAATCTCCCTCTACTTCTTTGATCATTTATCTTTAACAATCCTATTGATCAGTTGTTCACTTCTCCCTCTTTGACAAAAATACCAAAGTTCTATTAGTATCTTTAATATGCAGATGCATCTTTTACAGATTTAGTCAGTCTCCCTCTATCACCTTGCTCATGACTAATTTGAAGTTTTTAGTACTTGTATTACTTTAGGCATGGATCCCAAAGTAAACATCCTTCGCATCAATGTGTAAAATCTTCAACATTCAGTGTATTTGATGTAGGGCATTCTTTCTTTTTCTTTAAGTAGCTTTAGGTAGGGGTATCACCCCTAACTTACCTCTAAGATACTCAAAAGCATCTTTAGGCAGTACTTTTATAAAGATATTAGCAATCTGTTCCTTTGAGCTAACATATTCCATCTTCACTTGTTTATCTTCCACTAGCTCTTTTACATAGTGATACTTAATTGCAATATGCTTGGTTTTAGCATGCATTACTAGATTCTTTGATATATTGACAGCACTTGTATTATCACAATAAAGTGTCACAGGCTCCATTACCTCTTCCTTTGTACCTTGCAACAAATGTTTGATCCACACAATATTAGTGTAGTTTATAGTAGCTGCCACATATTCAGCTTCAGCAGTAGACTATGAGGTGCAGCTTTGTTTTTTGCTTGTCCATGTAATCAAACTTTTTCCTAAGAAAAGTGCTCCTCCACTGGTGTTTTCTCTATCATCAATTTTACCTCCTCAATTTGCATCAGTATAAGCTCTCAATTCAAATTTCTCATTCTTTTTGTAGTACAAACCAAAGGCCTCAGTTCCTTTCAGGTATCTCAATATTCTCTTTACTACCATAAAGTAGTTTTCTCTTGGATTGGCAAAAAATCTAGCCACTATTCCAATAGCTAATGCAATGTCTAATCTACAATGTACAACATATTATTACTTTCCAATCATTGACCTATAAAATGTCTAATTTACTTTAGTAGACTCATCATTTTTAGATAGCTTATATCCAGTTGCCATTGGTGTGTAGACTAGTTTTGAGTCTTCTAGCCCAAATGTTTTGAGTACTTCCTTGATGTATTTGGATTGGGTTACAAATATTCCATGCTTCAACTGATGTACTTTTAATCCAACAAATAATTTTATTTATCCAAACATTGACATCTCAAATTCATGCTTCATTTGGTCAACAAAATCTTTGCATAAAACATCTTTTCTTCCAAATATTATGTCATCAACAAAGATTTATGTAATCAAAATGTCTTTACCTTCCTTAGCTTTGATGTACAAGATGTTGTTGTCATCTTTTCTTTCATATCCTATCTTCACGAGATATTTGTGCAACCTTTCATACCATGCTCTTAGTACTTGCTTCAGTCCATAGAGTGCTTTGTGTAGTTTGCAAACCATGTTCTTGGTCTTCTCATCAACAAACCCTTTTGGTTGTTCTATGTAGACTTCCTCTTCTAGTATACCATTCAGAAAAGTTGACTTTATATCCATCTGGTAAACTTTGAAACCTTTATATGTAGCATATGCAAGTAATTTTCTTACTCCTTCCATTCTCACAATAGGAGAAAATGTCTCTCCATAATCTTATCCTTCTTCTTGTGCATAGCCTTTGCAAACTAGTTTGACTTTTTTTCTTGTTATTTCACCATTCTCATCAAGTTTTTTTTTGAACACCCACTTGGTACCAATCACATTCTTATCACCTGGTCTAGGAACTAGAGACCAAGTTTTGTTTTTCTCAATCTGATCTATCTCCTCTTTCATGGCCTTATACCAGTCATCATCTTGTAGTGCATCTTTGCTTGTTTTATGATCAACCTTGCTCAATAGACATGATTCATTTCTGATTCTATTCCTTTTCATTGGTCTAGCATCCTTATCACAAATTATTTGATCTACAAGGTAATGTCTTCTTACATACGTAGCTAATATGGGTTCAGTCCTTCTTTCCACATTTGATTCTTTAGCTTCAAAGTCATTTCATTCTTCTTCATTAGATAATTCATCATTCCCTTCATGTGTACTATTTTTAAAACTATTTTGTTCATTCTCTCCATTCTACAACTCAGCTTCTGAATGTAACTCAACATTCACAAGCTGAGACTCGACAGATACTTAAGTTTGTTGTTGATTCACAACTTGATTTGCAGCATTGTCTTCAGCTGTAATTCCTTCATAGAAGCATAGAAAGGATCTATAGTGCTCTATTTGCTTTGACTCATCATCCTAGACTTCTACATGCTCATCAAAATTTACATTTTCACTCTCTACAACTTTGTTGGTGTTAGTATTCAAACACTTATATGCCTTACTTTTAGTGGAGTACCCAAGAAATATTCCTTCATTACTTTTTGCATCAAACTTGTCATTTCTAGTGTCTTTTAGAATATAGCATTTACAACCAAAAACTTTGAAATGTTTAACATTAGGTGAATGATCATACCATAATTCAAAGGGTGTTGCATTTGTACCTTTCTTGACTTGAACTCTATTTAGTGTGTAGACTACAGTACTTACAGCTTCCCTCCAATACTTAAGTGTAGCATTTTTCTCCATCATCAAGGTTCTAGCATAGTTAATCACTGACTTGTTTCTCCTTTCAATAATACCATTCTATGGTGGAGTTCTTGGTGCTGACATTTTCCTTTTGATACCTCTGTCATTACAAAATACTTCAAATTCTCTTGATGTGAACTCATCTCCTCTATCTGACCTTAGGCATTTTAGGTTCTTTCCTATTTCCTTCTCAACTCTAGCCAAATAATGTATCACCTATGTTTTAGTAGTGTAAAATGAAAACTAATCTATAAAAGGCATTCTCAATACTAAAAACAAGTAAACACTTAAGATAGGACCAAAGAAGACAAAATTGAAGAAAGTAGACCAAAGATGGTAAACTCTTCAAGTGCTTCTCATGATGACAAAGCTATGTCCCTAATGAGAGGGGATGTATGCTCACGTTGTGCTCAAGCTCCAAGTGGATGGGTGATAAACAAATATAGGTGTGGATGAGGGTTTCAACAATGGAGGTATCGAGGGATTTCAACATTATGATGGTATTTTGGTATTTTTTAGGCTCTCAAAATCGCATGATAACTTTGCATGAAAAGATGGATCCTTTTCTGAAGGGAGGAGGTTCAATTTATAGGCCAAGGGTTGGAGAAATGGAGGGCCAAGATGTCAAGATGATGAGATGGTGAGGGAGGGTCAAGATGCACTCAAAAGGGAGCACATGGATTGTGCTTGTTTAGCACCAATGGGGAGGTGACACTTGTCAGAGGGTGATTGGATGAAGGGAAAGCAAGGTGGATGGTCAAAAAAGGAGGCTCAAGAGATAAGGACTCCATAAATCCCTTATAAGAGTCATTATGGGAGGTGTAAGAGATGTATAAGGTTCATTTATGTTGGAGGGTGAGGGGAGAAGATATTTGTTGACTTTGGCTTGGCTTAGGAAGTCTTAACCCATGTTTATGATTGTGCAAATGATTAGAAGAGGATTAGGATTAGCTTATAAGGGGGGTTAGGGGGGTTAAGTGACTTAGCTTTGATGGGATGGGTTAGTTAGGAGGCTAAGTGAGGTTAGTATGGGTGAATGGGTTGGATTAGGGGTTAGGATAGGGTTAGGATAGGGTTTTTAGGATTTTAGATATTTTATTAAATGTTTTATTCAATAAAATGGAAGTATGGAATTAAATTGAATAGATTTGATGATTTATCCAATTTGATAGAGGAATAGGGATTTAATTGATAAATTGATTTTGGGTTGTCATTTGATTTTATCAATTAGACTATAGTAAATTAAATTAATTAATTAACTAGGGGATGATGATTAATTAATTAAATAGTAAATATTCAATCAATAATGTCTTAGGAAATGACTAAATATGATTACTTATTGATGTAACCAGATTTAGGTGTCTACATTTTGCCCCTCTTTGACATAGTGTTGAAGCAACATTATTTCAAAGAAGTTCGAATATAAATGATGCAAAGAAGAATTTTTGAAGCAATTTAGTTGCCCCAATCTCGAGTAGAAAGAGAGAATAGACTATATGATGCCCCTTCAAGAAGGTGGTAGGGAAAGAAAAAGTGGCACAACGATGTCTTGATAGAAAAGTAGGAAGCGAGCAAGGGCCCAGAAGGCTCGAAAGAGGGAAAAACAAACAAAAGAAAAAAAAGGGAGAAAAAGCTAAGGGGCACGGAAAAACTAGAGTGTTGGATGACCTAGAGGGGGAGCTAGGGCACTTGGAGGGGGCTCTAAGCGGCTAAAAGGGGGTGAGAAGGGATCATTTTCATTCAGATTGAGGAGGAGATATTGTTGGTTAGGAGCTTTGCATTGGACATTACAATGGCAATATTGGGTGACCAGAGCACCAAGCGAACATAGTGCGATGAGTACGAGTACGATGGATGCCTGATCAATTAGTAGGGTCTAAAAGCTCCTTGTGATTTTTTTGTAGGTATTTGTTAGGGCAGTCCTACAAAAGAAAAAACACGATCCCACAGGCACGAGGTCAGTGGGAATATGAGCGGGATTAGCAGGATTTTGATCCCATGAAAGTAGCATTGACCATTATTTTTTTGAGAATATAAATAAGTTTTCATGGGAGAGTGACCCCATAGCGGGAGGTTGTGTAGGAATGTAGTTAAGTTGGCGAGATTGCATCCCCACCATAATGAACATGAGTCATGTTGTGGGAGCACGATCTCGTGGTCTAAGGGTTGTCAAAGTTGAAAAGTGGGAATGGGGGCAAAGGGTGAAAGTGTGATCTTGCTAGGACATGGATCAGTAAGATCGCCAGGTATAGCTACCACGGGAATGCACTAGCAGGGTCGGGGTCAAAAGGTCAAGGTTTTTAGCCAAAGTCAAAAGTCCTATCTTGGCAAAAGATATATCCATGAGAATGAGAGATGTGTTACAAGAACGCTAGTCGTGGGATCACAACCAAAATATATGTTTGCAAGAACACTATTTTGTAGGCCTTGCAGGAAAGCATTTTTTGTGAGAATAAGAGGTTGGCAAAAAAAGGTAGGAAAAGTTGGGGTTGGGGAAAGGGAGGGTGAGAGGATAAAGAACTAAGATAGAAAACTAACATTTGGATTAGTTTTGGTGGTGTGTAGTGGTCCTTGGATGTGCTAGTGTCATGAGAGCAGCAAGCAGCAGTGTTGCATGCTAGAGAGATGCTAACACCTACTGACTAGACATGAATCAAGGTGATCAGACTAAGCTACCTGGTGAGGTTGCCCCATACTTGGACTTACATGGCAATGGTCATAGTGTTGTGCAAGAGATGGCATAGTGAGACAGCAACATTCCACTTACCTACTAGGGAGATGACTGTGATGCTGGAGGATGTGTATCACATATTTAGACTACCAATACAGGGGACGCAAGTCATGGAAACTAAAGAGATGATAGCAAAGGCAGTTGTACAAAGACTAGTGTGGCCTGGGGTTGAGTACAGGATCTAACAGGGATAATTTGCACTAGATGAGCATTAGGATCGCGTGGCGGTGGAGAGGTAGATCTATTTCTATGTGCTAGGGTTGGTTTCGAGGTACATTGCCCAAGATATAGGTGGTACATGGGTTATGCTAACGTTGATTCCAGTGGTGATGCAGATTGTGGATGCAGGATGCCTAGCGGCATGGGATTCTCTGATGTTGGTTGAGTTGTACCAGGACCTGCATTAGATAGTGTACCAAGGTGGCGACTAATAGGGGAGGAGTATTGGGTTTCCTACATTATTATAGGTATGGGTGTGGGAGCATATTGCAGTGCTTAGGAGATTAGGGCACAGAGATAGGTAGGCAGAGGAGCAAGTGGCATATAGCTAGGCCGAGCCATTGACATACCACCACACAAATTTATTGGACTACTAGAGAGTGTGCATCGATGAGATAGTGAATGTGGGGTGGAGGCTATACATGGGCCTGAGATCATGGGCAGAGGAGGGAGAGTAGCTCCCATACACTATTTCCCCATGCTTTGTTTTTGGGAGGTGGGAGTATGTGGTAGAGCAATATAGGCTAGACAGGGTACTATGATAGTTTGGATGGCAGTAGGTGGCATTAGGAGATCTGCACTGGTATCAACAAGTCAAGCGTGAGCCAATTTCAATGTATGGGCTAGCCCTACATCGAGATGGATTGCTAAGGGCATGGCTAGAGTTGGAGCCAGGGAGTACTGTGACACATGGGTGTGATTAAGGCTAGTAGGGAGAGCACAGGGGACAAGGTCAATGGCGATGGTAGGTGAGGTAGCCCAAGAAACCTGAAAAAGGTGGTATGTGGCCAGAGGGTTGCAAAAATGGGCAGCAGTTATTGCATAGGATGAGTAGCCTGCTTGGCAGAGGAGGAGGGTTGGGGGGGAGGAGAGGAGAGAATGACCAGAGAGAAGAGTGGAGGAGAGGGAAGCCTAGCCAAATAGAGGAGGAGAGGAGGGGGTAGAGGAGAGGAGACACAAGGGACACAGAGGGAAATAGGGGGAGATGGAAGGGATCATCTGCCAGGGGAGGAGATGACAGATTGGCAGCCCAGTACACCTCACTAGAGTAGGCACACACAGTGATGAGCTAGTTGCTCTGTGATAAATAGCAAGAGAGAGATCAGCTCTATGTAGAGTGGGACCAGTTCAGACAGGACCAGAATATAGCCCAAGGGTAGGCAGATAGGGCAGGTGTGGAGGTGGGGAGGCTATAGATGGAGGTGGGCCAGGTGGAGTAGAGGTTGGATGCCATGACTCTAGAGCAACAGGCAGTGTAGGTGAGACTAGATGCCCTCCAACAAGAGAAAGATAGGCTAGTGGTGGACATGGTGACCTTACGGGTGTAGGCGGAAATGGGAGGGGGTCTGGATGAGCTACGGGGACTCCAAGCAGAGATGGAGGATTTGACAGAGAGGGTTGGATTCTATCGAGGGAGGTACCATGCCGCAGTGCCAACATCATAGATTGAGCACTATAGGCGGCTGACTTGTTCAAGGATAGCAGGTCCCCACATAGGGATGCAAGGAGGAGGGGAGAGTGGATGGAGCATTAGGTGAGAAAGTACAGGCAGGTCTAAGCGCATAGGGCATAGTTAGAAGGCAGGGTCGAGCCAGCAGTGGGGGAGGAGGGAGGAGGCAGAGAGTTTTGGGATAGGGGGAGGACTGATGAGGCCACCACCTCCACCACTAGTAACACTAGGGGCTTGGAGAGGGGTAGAGGAGGAGACTGATGATGCAGGGATGATGGGTTGACCATTGATGAGCAGGTTATTTTTGGGATACTGAGTATTCTATACGTATCGACTTTTTGAGATACATGGAGATTTTGTGTGGGCTCGAACCTATTTGTATGATATGGACATTGTACACTGATGGACTATTATTCTTTCATTCTTTCATTGATATATAGATCTGATGATTCTGGTGAGATATGTGTTATGGACTGGTGATGTTATATATAGTGTTTCATATGCATTGGATAGGTAAGATGTGATGTTTTGATGATATTGCTGACGATTGGTGATGTAGGATGGATTATGTGTTAAGATTTTATGATTGTGCTGATAGTTTTTGATGCAAGATGTGAGATGTGCTATGATTTTGGATATATGTTGTGAGATATTCTTTTATGATGATGAGGATATGATGTGATTGATTCTAGCTATGAGTTGGCAGATGTGATGTGCTATATGTTGATAGGATTTTCTTTATGCTGGTTTAGATGTGATGCAAGAATTTTTTTTATGATGTGATCCGGAATGATGTAATTTTCTTTATGATAGATATGATGTGAGATGTGGTGATGTTTATCCTTAATGATATGTTTTCTTCTTATGATATTTTAGATGCGATGTGAGATGTTTATGATGTGATCCCTAGTGATAGGATGTACTTTATGATATACGTTTGATGCAATTTTTGTTGATGTGTCTTACTTTATGATAGATGATGTGATGTGTTGTTTTATGATGATAAAAACAAACTAAATGAGAAAAGATAAAGGAATTACCAATAAATAATTGAAACAAAAAGATTTATGATATATGAAAATGAACAATGAAATGATAGATGTGAATGCTAGCAAAATAATGACCCTACAATGTTAAGATGAAGCTTTTAATGAAATGATGAATGAACATGCTAATTAATGAAAATATAATGGTACACTATAATGTATAAAATGAATCCTATTTAAAATGATGAATGTCAAAATGTAATGAAAGGGTGACCTTAGGATGAAATCCAATTTTAAATGTTGAACATGAAATGCTAATGAAAGGATGCCCTGATAATGAAATTTATTTTAACTGGTGAATGCAAAATGCTAATGATAGGGTGAACTAAGGATGTTTTTAAAATTTAGACAAACAAAAGGATAAGTTGGTAGATGTATGATATGTTAACAAAACATCCACAAGCTAGAAAGACATATAGGAACCATTATGATAAGCAAACGCTATGATAATGGATGATATGATAATAGGATAAAAATTAGGATAGTATACCATAGTGGAGCCTACAGGATACAAGATAAATTATGATGGTGGTATTAGGATAGTGATTTATGATAGGAGATACTGACTCTATGAAGAAAGATGTTGGAAAATAAGTGACCAACAAACTCATAGTCAGGCGGATAGTGATGATTAGGGCTAGGATAGTGATTTATGATAGGGATCACATCATGATGAGAAGGAATAAGAATTGATGTTCAAGGATTTGAATCAAATGATTTTGAGGGTGGAAAAATCAAGAATTCAAGGGAGAGAGGTGATGAAAAGGAGAAGGATACTAGGGGTTATAAGAATAAATGTGAAGCATAGGGGAAGCTTGAGCATGGGGTACTTCATGAGGAAGTACCACTATGTAGTGTGAGCACTTTATTTGATATAGGATTGTTAGTGATCTGCCAAGGTTACTAAGAATGTCAAGGCCTTTTCCCCAAAATTCCGTAGGACTGACTCAAACAGGCACACAAGGATTGCCCCAGCATCACACATGAGTCTCAAAGAGATCAATGTTGGAATGATGTTGGGTGATCCACAAGAAAAAAAGATTACCCAAGTGCATCATGTTTTATCAAAAGATGAAAACATGCTTGAAATATGCAAGGATAATATCAGACTGACTCTCAAGTAGCAAAAGACTATGATTGAAACCAACCAGACTGTGATTGAAACCAACCTCCTAAGTTGCCCCAATCAAAACACACCATGATATGAAATGATCATGGCGATCTTGAGGAGGAAGAAATGAAATATATGCAGAAATGATCAATCAAAATGTATAAAGACACCAAATATTTTGCAAAGTGAAAAAGTAACCTTTTTCTAAAGAGATCAACTAATGAGCTACTGACAGGTTGCAACAAGACCTGGATAGTATGCACAAGTACAACTATCCAAGGACATGGGAGCTTGAGACTAGATAAAAAAACATAGTAGTAGGTATATACATGATAGGGGAAAGCTCAAGATGAGGAGATAGCATTGCTATGATACATCAATTTGGTAGGTGGGGTTATGTAAAGTGCGATTATGTACAAGGGTCAGGATACTACTGTATTCACATAAGTATGGTACATGGGAGACAAGGGTTTGTGCAAGGGTATGAGACACATGTTATATGGGTTGTATACGCTACATATGGTAAAGTACAAGGATAAAAAGTACTTGATAAGATATATCTAGTAGAGTACAATGGTAGAATACATCGGGTATGATACATGGGATGTTATAATATAGGAGTGAGGTGGGATGTTGCATAGTGCAAAATGTTGGAGGATGATGCGACGAAGCACAATAAAAATAAAAATAAAAGAAAAACTACAAGGAAAACCTTGGAAGGACGAGGAGATAAGTGATGTGATACGAAGTGGTGATAATGGAGGGGATGTCACTGATAGATAAGGAAAAAGTTGTAGTACACCTGGTTCCTATTCGATAGGTTTTCACCAGGGACTTATCCAAGGTGCTTGAATTGCCAAGTTTTCACCATTGGACGCTTATTTTTCTTCACCCATTTTTTATTTAAGAATTTTGTCTTTAGGCATAGAATTTCTTGAGGTGAATAATTTTGGTAGGATCATTCAGGACTTCAAATTCAAGGGTAGATAGCTGATAGGCTCTTGAGCCAAAAGATTTTGTGACCACATAAGGACCAAGCCATGTGGGCTTGAACTTGCCTTTATTTTCTTTGTAAGCTTGAACCTTCATATTCTCTTTAAGGACCATGTCACCTTCCTGAAAATTGCACGGATGGACTTTCATGCTAAAATTACACTTGAGGTGACTTTGATAGACCATGAGGTGGTCATAGGCATGTTTCCTTTTTTCATCAAGTAGATTAAGTTGAGTAAGTTGAGCCACTCTATATTCTTCATCAGATATCTATCCTCGTAGAGAAATGCAGAGTGATGGGAGTTCAACCTCAATAGGTAGGACTACTTCAGCACCATAGACCAAGAAGCATGGAGTTGTGCTAGTGGCCATATGAAATGAAGTGTGGTATGCCCATACGGTAGGATTAATTTACAAATGCCAATCACAGCCGGAGTCATTGACAACTTTCTTGAGGATTCTGAGCAAGGTTTTATTAGTTGCCTCTACCTAATCATTACCTTGTGGGAAATACAAGCTAGAAAAGTGGTAATGGATGTGAATGGAAGTGCACAATTCCTCCATATTTAGGTTTTCAAAATTGCCTCTATGGTCTGTGAAAATGGTAGCTGGGATGCCAAAGTGACATATGATATGATATAAGATAAACTTGGACAACTAAACTCCAATGGTAGTTATAAGGGGCACTTTGTTGACCCACTTAGTGAAATAATCAGTGGTGGTGATTATCCACTTGTGCCCCTCTGATGAAAGTGGCACAATAAGACCAACAAGATCAAACCCCTAGCAGGCCAAAGGCCATGGTGGTGCAATGGGTTGCAAGTCCTATGTTGGAGCTCAAATTAAATTAGCATGTTGTTTACAAGGTAAACATCATTTCACAAATTCACATGCATCATGTTCTAGAGTAGGCCAATAGTATCCAGCCCAAAGGATCTACTTTGCTAGCACCATCCCACTCGTGTGAGCACCACAAAGTCTAGCGTGTACCCCTTTGAGAGCCATCACAACCTCATTTTGATCTAAACATCAAGAGAGAGTATCATGATAACCATGATGATATATGGTTTGGGTGATGATAGTGTAATGGGAAGCTCTATGAATAAGGTTTTGTCATTGGGTTCGTGTGAAATGAGGAGATATGATACCATTTAGTAGGTAAGCATGAATTTGATGGCACCATGGAGATTGGGGACTAACCAAGATACAGATCCATGTTGATTCATCATTCTCATATGTGTAGACACCTAAATTTGATTACACTGCTTTGGTAATCCTATTTAGTTATCTCTAAAGGCATCATTAATTAAATTCCTATTTAATTAAATCCTTTGCCATCCCTAGCTGATTAATTTAATTAATCATCTATAGTCCTAATTGATAAATCAAATAACCTATTATTTATCAATTAAATCTTTTTCTCCTATCTAATTCCAAAAATCCCCATTTATTAAATAAATCTATTTGATAAATAAAATCCTCAAATCTAAAAACCCCTAACTTATCCCTAATCCTCCATTTAGCCTAATCCACCCCATCCACCCATAATAACCAAGCTTAGCCACTAACTCACCCACCCTCATTAATGCCATCCACTTGCACATCTCTCACATCCCTAATCTAATCCTAAACCCAAGCCTAATCCACCCCCTAATGTTGTCACATTCCCTAAACAAGTTTAAGACTTTCCTAAACCAAATCAAAGTCTCCGCTCAAAAATCCCAACCAGCAATTCATGAGTGCTCTTACAAAACATAAAAGACTCTTACAAGCTCACTCATGACTCTTACATCCATCTTCTACACTCTTCCCTCTTCCACACTCATTCCTCTTACATCTCTCTTACATACTCAACCCCACTCATCATGCCTTTAACCAACCCATTACCCTACCCTCTCACACTCATCCTCCTTGTGACAAGTGTCACCTTCCCATTGGTTCTAAACAAGCACAATCCATGTGCTCTCCTTTGAGTGCATCCTAGCCCTCCTTAAGCCTTCATCTCTCCTTGCATCTAAGCCCTCCATCCCTCTACCCCTTGGCCTATAAATTGAATCCCATCCCAAGACATTTCATCAACAATCTTTGAGCTAAAGTTACCATGTTATTTTGAGAACCAAAGTCATCAACATTACCCTTATAATGCCAAATTGAGAGCTCACAAAGCTACCAATTTTCCATTACCCATCTCCACCATTGAAGCAACTTTCAGCATCTTGAGCATACATCCACATCAAAGGACACATCTACAAAATCAAGAAAAGCATGGAGTTTTTTCTCCTTTGAGGTTTTGCACTTCTTATTTGCTTTTCTTTGTCTAAAAATATATGTGAATTTAGTTTTAGTTTGTGAATGTTTACTTCATTGTTAATGTTCTTTGCATACTAAAATTTTGTTCTACATTTTGGCTTCAGAGCCTATCAGTTATCTACACCAGAAGGATAACTCTTGAATGATCCTACTAACATCATTCATCTCAAGAAGTTCTATGCTTGAAGATCCTTGGTATACTCAGCTTTTGAAAAATACAAAAAAAAGTAAAGAAAAATAAGTGTCCAATGGTGAAAAATTGGCAATTCAAGTACCTTGGATAGGTACCTTGGTGAAAACCTGGTAATTCAGGTGCCTTGTGTACCAAGACTAATCCATTATCTATCACTATCATATCCCTCATCCATTCACCCACCATCTCATAACAACACCTGCTTGTTTCCTTGGTGTTCCAACCAAATATCCAAAATTTGATGAAGCTTGTAAATACATCCTGTACAGCTTACCTCAGCTTGTAAAAACTTGTCCAAAACTTGTATTATACCTTGTAAATCTTGTACCATACCTTGTATATCCGAATCTTGTCCAAAGCTTGTACCATATTCCAGCTTGTAAATGATCTTGTATCCTAGCTTGTATCCTACCACATGCACATAAAGAACCCCATTTTCACTTAAGCTTTTCGCAAACCATCTACCTATCCACCTATCAACTATTATAGACATCCCATCCTTCAAAAACATTTCCATCTCACAAAAAACAAAAACATGAACGAACTTGTACATTTGTAACATATCTTGGTTCGTCAGCTTGTACATCCTTTTTAGCTTAGTACCATTGTATCTATCCAGCTTTCATGTCAGTTCATCCTTGATCAACATCTTGCACACATTGCACACCTTGGTTAGCTATTCCAATGCATCCTTTAGCTAGATTTTCTATCACCAAAGTGTTATCCTTCTTAGTTCAGCTTGCCAGATGCATCACTCATCCAAACCCACCAGCTTAGGTGCTCTCCGATAGGTCCTTGTAGGATATAGCTCTCCTCATGTCTGATCTTGGTTCGTTAGTATCTCGTCCTACCCATCTCATTGGCAAACAGTTCTCTTTTGGATTTTCACTTTCTTTTGATTTGGGGATCTTCCCTTTTGGGTCTTGAAAATATCTTTTCCAAGCAATCTCCTTGTTCCCTCCTCAAGGTTGCCACGATCTTCCATATCATGGTATGCTGCGAATGGGGCAATTAGAGCGTAAGGTCTTGATCATGTCTTTTGCTTGTTTTCATTTTCTGCTTGTGGGTTACCTAGTGGTTTTTTGACGCTGCTTCCTCTAGGATTCATGTGTGATACTGGGGAAATCCTTGTGTGTTTTTTTTGAGTTAGTTCGTCAGTCTTATGGATGATTGGTGAAAAGGCCTTGATGTTCTTGGTAACCTTGGCAATTAACCAACAGTCCTATAGAAAATCTAGTGCTCAACTACATGGTGGTACTTCTCTTTGTAGTATCCCCCCGCTCAAAAAGCTTTAACGGATTCCCTTCATCTCCATTATCCCCCATCCATATCCAGCACCTATCCCAGCGTATGCATTAGTATCTCTTTGAATCATTCCTCATGCTTAGCTTTAGGGATCCACAATCCTAGTCTTAGGAATCCACCAAGCCTCATTTTTTGAGATCCACAATCCTAGTCCTAGGGATCTTCGAAACCCATCTTCCGCCAATCTAACTCTTTGAAATCCTGTTGCATCAGCTTTATAATCCCCTCCGTCCTCCCCCCCAATCCTGGAAAGTCTTAAGCTTTCTTTACTATTGTGCCTCTAATTTCCCTTTATCATTCTCCTGTAGTGAGAGTTTGAGCTAATTCAGCCCCTCCTCTTTGCCAATCTATGTCTCTGCTCATCTCGATTTCTTGTACTTTTCAAGAAGCCATCGAGCCTCATTTCTCTCTCTATCACCTTCTTGAGGGGGCATCATCTAAGTCTAGTCTCTCCTCTTCTTATCCGAGAATGGGGCAACCTTGTTGCTAAAACATCTTCCTCGTGTCGTCTTCATTCAAACTTCTTTGAAATAGTGTTGTCTCAACACTATGTCAAAGAGGGGAAAAATTTAGACACCTCAATTTGATTACACCACTTTGGTAATCCTATTTAGTTATCTCTAAAGGCATCACTAATTAAATTCCTATTTAATTAATCCTTTCCCATCCCTAGCTGATTAATTTAATTAATCATCTATAGTCTTAATTGATAAATCAAATAGCCTATTATTTATCAATTAAATCTTTTTCTCCTATATAATTCCAAAAATCCCCATTTATTAAATAAATCTATTTGATAAATAAAATCCTCAAATCTAAAAACCCCTAACTTATCCCTAATCTAATCCTAAACCCAAGCCTAATCCACCCCCTAATGTTGTCACATTCCCTAAATAAGTTTAAGACTTTCCTAAACCAAATCAAAGTCTCCCCTCAAAAATCCCAACCACCAAGTCATGAGTGCTCTTACAAAACATGAAAGACTCTTACAAGCCCACTCATGACTCTTACATCCATCTTCCACACTCTTCCCTCTTCCACACTCATTCCTCTTACATCTCTCTTACATACTCAACCCCACTCATCATGCCTTTAACCAACCCCTTACCCTACCCTCTCACACTCATCCTCCTTATGACAAGTGTCACCTTCCCATTGGTGCTAAACAAGCACAATCCATGTGCTCTCCTTTGAGTGCATCCTAGCCCTCCTTAAGCCTTCATCTCTCCTTACATCTAAGCCCTCCATCCCTCTACCCCTTGGCCTATAAATTGAATCCCATCCCAAGCCATTTCATCAACAATCTTTGAGCTAAAGTTACCATGCTATTTTGAGAACCAAAGTCATCAACATTACCCTTATAATGCCAAATTGAGAGCTCACAAAGCTACCAATTTGCCATTACCCATCTCCACCATTGAAGCAACTTTCAGCATCTTGAGCATACATCCACATCAAAGGACACATCTACAAAATCAAGAAAAGCATGGAGTGTTTTCTCCTTTGAGGTTTTGCACTTCTTATTTTCTTTTCTTTGTATAAACATATATATGTGAATTTAGTTTTAGTTTGTGAATGTTTACTTCATTGTTAATGTTCTTTGCATACTAAAATTTTGTTCTACATTTTGGCTCCGGAGCCTATTAGTTATCTACACCAAAAGGAGAACTCTTGAATGATCCTACTAACATCATTCATCTCAATAAGTTCTATGCTTGAAGATCTTTGGTATACCCAACTTTTGAAAAATACAAAAAAAAGTAAAGAAAAATAAGCGTCCAATGGTGAAAACTTGGCAATTCAAGCACCTTGGATAGGTACCTTGGTGAAAACTTGGTAATTCAGGTGCCTTGTGTACCAAGACTAATCCATTATCTATCACTATCCTATCCCTCATCCATTCACCCACCATCTCATAACAACACCTACTTGTTTCCTTGGTGTTCCAACCAAATATCCAAAATTTGATGAAGCTTGTAAATACATCCTGTACAACTTACCTTAGCTTGTAAAAACTTGTACCAAAACTTGTATTATACCTTGTAAATCTTGTACCATACCTTGTATATCTGAATCTTGTCCAAAGCTTGTACCATATTCCAGCTTGTAAATGATCTTGTATCCTAGCTTGTATCCTACCACATGCACATAAAGAACCCCATTTTCACATGCCAAGTGATATGTAATAGCCTGGCCTTTGATGGCCTTTCTGTCAACATATTGAATGTCAAACTCACTGAGAAGTATAACCCATTTTTCCAAGCATCTGGTGAGTATTGTGCGAGAGATCATATATTTCAATGGATCAATCTTTGATATCAGTTGCACAGTATGACTTAACATGTAATGATGTAGCTTCTGGGTAGCAAACACCATGGCTAAGCATGCCTTCTCCATTGGTGTATAGTTGAGCTCATAGCCACTAATGTTTGACTGATGTAATAAATAGCTTGTTCCTTTCCTTCATTTTCAAGTTGTGCTAGAAGAGCACCTAATGCTATGGGAGTAGCTGTGATGCACAATATGAGTGGGCACCCTGCAACTAGAGGAACCAAAATACGTGGATTAGCTAAGTATTTCTTAATGAGCTCAAAGTTGCGCTAGCAAGCTAGGTCCCATCTAAAATTTTGATCCTTCTTAAGTAGGTGAGTGAAGGGTTGACACTTATCAGCAACCTGAGAAATGAACTGCCAGACTGATTGGAGTTTTCCTTGCAAAGAACAAACATGCCTTAGTTTCCTAGGAGGAGCCATATCCATGATGGCTTTGACTTTCTTAGGGTCAATCTCAATACCATGGTGTGACACAATGAAGGCTAGGAGCTTGCCTGAAGTAACACCAAAGGTACACTTCTTTGGATTCAGCATGAGACAATATTCTGCTAGTCAATTGAACACTTGCTTAAGGTGAGATTACTCATCCAGAGCATTAAGAGACTTGACTAGAATATCATCCATGTAATCCTCAAGGATCTTATGGATTAGGTCATGGAAGATGACCATCATCGCACATTGATAGGTTGCCCTGGCATTTTTTAACCCAAATGACATCATGGTTTAGTAGAATGTGCCCCAAGGTGTGGTGAATGCCATTTTATGCTAATCTTCTTCTGCAATATGAATCTAATTGTACCCAAAGAAACCATCCATTAGTGATAAGAGTTCATGACCTGTGATGAGGTCCACAATCATGTTGATATTTGGTAATGGAAAGTCATTCTTTCAACAAGCTTTATTAAGATCCCTGAAATCAGTGCAAATCTTGATATCACCAGAGGGCTTGGTAACAGGTACCATATTAGAAATCCATTCAAAATGATCTATTGGCCGAATGATTTTGGCCTCTAGTAACTTTTCTAGCTCTTCTTTGACTAATAAAGCCACTTTGGGGTGCATTTTTCAAAGTTTTTGTTTGACAAGCTTGGCCCCTGGATCCACTGCCAGATGATGCACAACTAGTTTGGGGTCCAAACCTAGCATATCTTTATATGACCATGCAAAATGACCCACATTCTTGTGGAGAACCTCAATGAGCAGATCTGCCTACTCAGGTGGTAGAGAGGCTACAATGTATGTAGTATGTGGTATTTCTATCAAACTGATATTTATAGGCTGAGTTTCTTCTATCAAAACTAAAGATATAGGAGGTCGATGCTCTTGTGGGGGAGGATGAAATCGCCATCTTCAGGTGCCTCTAAGAAGTTTTCACCATTGGATACATCCTTTATTTTTGTTCCATTTTTTGAGTCACCCAATGGTGCTCTAGAGGAGTTTTCACCATGGGATTTTTTTCTTTTATCTTTTTCCTTTTTTGTTTCTTTTTGAATTTTACTTTTGCGACTAGAGATTTCCTCCTCCCCAAAGTAACCTATAGGATCCAGCTTGTAGAAATATGCTGATGGTGGTGGCAACCATTTATGTGGCATTTCTACCCCCATCAATTTAAGGAGTGCGTGCTCAATAGAGAACTCGTCAACATGAATGGCACTTGGTTGGTCCCAATTTATGAGTTCAGGGTGAGTGAGGGGGAGGTCTATGAGATTCAAGGATAATTGGAAAAGCACAAAGGCTCCAAGGATTTTTTTTTCAAGAAAAATATCATCATAAGCTTTCTTTTCAACTTCCTCAGGGATGTCTTCAACCTCAATGAGAGTGTTTTAGATGTTCATAAAGGCATGGCCTTCTGTTGTAGTGCCCCCAGTTGCAAGGATTCCATAGCCCAAGCCTTTGGTTTTTTACCCTTGATGTGCTTCTATAGGCTATCTCATAACTGATTCCTGGTATCCCATTGCTTCGTGGCCAAGTGATGTGACTAGGGATATTTCTATTTAAAGTGATCAAGAAGTGCTTCACTTTTAGGAGGTGGCTCTTTATATATACATGTGTTAATGTCTAGTGCATTTTCTACTCCATCAAGGATACCTTTGGTGAAAAATGTGGTAGGGCCTAGCTAGTGGAGTCGAGAGGTGGTTTTCAGTATAGACCCTTGATGTGTCAGGCATCCTTGAGTATGTGGATCAAGTGGTAGAGCACCAATAGAAAAAGCATCTATGAGACTATACTCACCACAACCTTGGTAGTTGATCTTAACTGTATCAAGAGTGGACGCTAAAATGGTGTCAAGATCATGGCAGGTGCCAGAGGAACTAGCCATGGTGGTGCCAAATTCGATCCCAGGATAGTGATTGGTGCATGAAGCTACAACTACATTGCAATAAGGAAAGGGTTCAAGATCTATGTGGATGGTTATCTCAGTGCCATTATGCAAAAATTTGACACACTAATGATATGTGGATGGAATGGCCTTCCTAGCATGAATCTGTGGATGACCAAGGAGGATGTTATATGGAAGGTTAAGATCAACTACGTGATAGAGTGTCTCTTGAGTGGCTAGGCCAACTCTAATAGGGAGCAAGATGGTTCCTTCAGTAGTACATTCCAAATTGTCATATGCCTTGATGGTGATCACCTCATTGATGATATCTACTTTAGTATATCCTACCTATTTGATGAACTTTAGATTACATAGGTTTAGAGCCGATCCATTATCTATCATGACACATTTAACTGCAAAGTTAAAAACCATGAAAGCTATGCGAAGTGGGAGGATGTGATCGGGGTCAACTGCTGGGATATCAGTGGTTTTGAAGGAAAAAGCACATGAGGTCAAAAGATGGCCAACCAAGTTGCAAAACTTAGTGGCATTTATGTCAGAGGGTATGCATGACTCACATAGAGTGTTGTCAAGGATCTCTTAATAATGTGAGCTTGTCTGTAAGAGATCCAAGATGGAGATCTAGGCCGACATGTTTACTAAGGTGTTCCAAGATGTTATACTATGGCCCTAGTGAAGGTGATTCTAATGGAGATGCTCGAGATGGAGGTTGTTACGCTAATGGTGGTCTAATTTGTGTAGATACAAGTGGACCAGCTCTATTGAGTCACATTCGATGGTACCAACTACACACTGGGTGTCAAGGCCCTTGATATTTATGACGTTGATGGATGGCTCAACTTGTGATATGCAACCAATTAAGCTACCATAGTCTAAGTATGCTGAATTATAATTCCAAGATGTATCTCAGTTGTCACCTTGTTTACCTAGAGTGTTGTTAGGTTTGTTGATAGGAGGGTTTGCAGGTGCCTTTCCCAGGCTCATGTTGTGAGAAGGGAAAGAATTTTGATACATCATCAATCTTGCATTGGGTGAGGGTTTTGCCCCCACTGTGATCCCCCTCCAGTCAATGAGGTCTTGTACATAATCCTTTAGTTGCATGCATTTAAGGGTAGTGTGCCCTTTGACACGATGGAATTTTCAATATTCGATATCTTTGTACTAGGATGCTCTAGATTGATTGGGCTCCAAGGGTTACATTTGTGGATACCGAACAAGGTTATCCTTGGCTAATTTTTCAAATATTGCATCAAGAGGTTCCCCCAATGGGGTGTATGTTTGTGGTTGCCTCTGACCATGGGGTTTTATACCTATTGACAATGTGATGGCATTAGTTTGATTATGATGTGCGAGTACTTGTTGATGAGTTTGTACGAGTGGCTAGTGATACATAGGGGTTTGTTGTTGATAAGGTTGTTGTTGGAAAAATGTGGTGGGAACATTGGTAGCCACCCTAACAATATGGACCTGTCAAGTATCAGTGGCACCATCTATCACCGTATTCTTTTTTTTGTTCCAATATCAAGTTTTGTCATTGCTCGGACCTCGGTCCTGGGGGTTTTCTTTGTAAAATCTAATGACACCATCCTTAATGAAGCCTTTCTTAAGGCCCATTCCTTTTTCTTTGATGTCCTTATTTGTTTTCAAATAGTTCATAACCATATGATGAGTGAGGCTAGGGTGTGCATTGTTTATGAACATCTTGACAAGATGACACTCAGTGATAGTACAAGAGATGCTTGTTGTGAGGATCTGTCAATGTTGTAAGTACTCTGTAAGACTTTCTCCTCCTTTTTGTGTAGTATGGATGAGGTCTACTATAGATAATTTAGTTTCAATGAGATGGGTATATTGAGCAACAAAGGCCTCAAAAAGTTTTGCAAAAGTTTTAATAATACCTTGAGGGATACAACAGAACCATTCCAAGGCTGGTCCTGCTAGGCTCTTGGGAAAGAGCTACATGAGGAACACATCATTATAAACTACCTGCTGACAATGCATATAGAATTCCTTAACATGTGTGACTGGATCACTTTTCCCCCTAAATTTTTCAAACTTGGGGATTTCAAAATGTTTAGGAAATGGAGTCATTGTGATGGTCCTATAAAAAGGGTATGGGCAATCATTTTCAAACTTGAACATTTTGGTGTTTGTCCCATCCTTGAGGTCTTTGAGAGCATTTTTCATCTCTTCCCATTCAGAATTTACAAGTGGGGGAAGTGGGTGCCACTGATCCAGGTGCCCCTAGTGTAGGATATGAGCTAGAATATGAAGTGTGATATGGAGAACTCTGATGCCCATATGGCGTCTGTAGAAAAATGGTTTGCATAACTAGTGGAGTGGATGGTATGGGTTGCTGAAATGTGGGTTGCACATACTATTGCATCTACTGAGGTTGGTGTGCTAGATAACTATGAGGTTGCCACCGTATGAGATATTTTAGCATGGGTGTTTGGGCATACTGCGGATGTGAAGACTGTGGCTGAAATGGTGGTAATGCAAATAATTCTTGTGTTGTGCTCTGGGAATATATACCATGCCCAATACATGTGGGTTGTGCACCTACTTAAGAGTAGGACTTATTTGGAATAGGCGTAAGGTAGTTAACTTGCGGCAGAGTATTTACTGTAGGGAACTGTAGTGGTGGTGGATTTAGGCTATTGCCTAGAGGTGGCATGGAGAAATAATTGGTGAGGGGTGGGAGTGAATATCTATGTGAAGTGGTAGATGATAGTGCTTGAGGTGTGGATATGACTGTAGTGTTAGCGGGGATACTGGTGATAGGGCTCTGTATTGTGGTAATATTATAGGGTCCCAAAGGAAATGCGGCTGAAGAGCTTTGGCTTGCTACAAAGGGGTTATTAGTGATGTTTGGTGGGATGGAAGATGAGGTATTAGACCCTAATGGTAGTATTTGAGTGGGAAATGGACTAGATGTGAAATAGGGTGGAAGCGAAAAGGTAGTTCTGCTAGATGCAAATGGAAGATTTGGTGCAACAGAAAAGTGAGTGGTAGCAACAGATGTAGATGGTATACTCAGTGTTGGTTGGGAAGTAGTATGCACTAATGGTTGAGTGAGAGTGGGATGAGAGTTTTGTGGAATGGGAACTAGTACCTAGGTTGAGGGTATATTTGGGTCTGTTGGTTCTACCTGAGGTGGTTGCCATCCAAACAATGGGTGAGTAGGATCCATTATGTCGATAGGTGGTGGTCTACCAAACTCAAAGATACCAACATTATCCCATAAGAAATTTTCCATGATGGTTTCCTTGTTTTGATCTATGATGGCATTTACGATAGTGGTGTGACCTGGTTGGTTCATGAATGCCTCAATATCTATGGATGATCCTAGTTCTTCTAGAATGTGTGGTGGTAGATCTGAAGGTGTCATGGATACTTTAGAGTACGATTGAGCTCAAGATGTGTTACCACTATGACTAGGATCCATATCTTTGTTTTTTCGTGTGTTCCTGCCAAAGCGTGTGGTGGGTGGCATGAAAGGATGCTTTTCCTAAAGATTCAAATGCAGCGATGGATGATACTAAGGATGGAAGATACTAAGGAAGTCTAAATGATATAGTGCTAAGTGCATGAGACTTGTATTTTTCTAGAATATGAATGTGGAAATGTGATGGTGATGCAAAAAGTGTGACCCTAACCTTTGACTCAAGGTGATGTTGGGTACTAATGACAACTTTGTTTCTAGAAAATGGTGTGTTTCAAGGATACTTAGGATGATGAGAGATGTGATGCAAAAAGGTTTCTAAGTGAGTGAGGATCAAATGGGGAGATGCTAAGATTTTTATCAATGCATGTGGAGGATTTTGCTTCAACAACATAAGATGAGAGGAGATAGTCTAATTTGAAATGCTTGAATGGGATAATGCAATTCCTAGATGAGAGACTAAACCTTTAAGTTTGTAAGTGTGTGGGGAAAAATAAAGGACTTAATTAGAATGAGTAACAATAGAGTTGTTGATAAGGCTCATATTAACACCATGTCAAAGGGTTAGGTTTTGGATTTTGTAGCCCCATTTAGTTTGCAATGCTACCTCGGCTCCATCTTTCTCAATTTGATCTAATTTGGAAATCCTCAAGTTGGGGGTGTGCTTCTTATGCTCTGCTTCAATTTCTTCATAAGCTAGTATTTGAGGAAGTTTAGCCTTCTTAAAATTAGCCTTGGGATGGCCTGACATGAGATACTTCCAAGGGATTTTGATCACAACTGTGGGGTTTTGGAGGTAGTGACTATGCTAAGTATACCTTTTGGACCTTGGGTTGGAATCATGAACCAATTGAGAAATAATAGGTTTTAGACTTCAAAATTAATTTGTAAAACTATCTTCTAGGCAAGCACAATATGTGACATTTTCGGTCAAGTAGGTTGATAGCAAAAGGTATTTTGAAAAGAGCAACTTTTGGATTTTGGAACAAAGGGTTTGTGGGTAACTAGAGTTCGTAGGGTATGTTTGGGGATTTCTAGATAACAAGTATGGATAATGGTAAAACCAAGATGAAAAGACGTTGTTGCGAGAGGGCTTTCTTAACAATAGTTTTTCATGTGGACAGGTGAGGTCTCTCAAAAAAAAATTGCGATATTTTCAATCAAGTAAGGTAGATAGCAAAGTATTTTTGAAAAAGGGCAAGACTTTGGACTAAAAAGGGATTTTGTGACTAGGAGCTACTTAGTGATTATTGGTGTGGTTTGAAAGAACAAGTATAATGATGAATGAAACAAATAGCTATTGTGAATGGACTTGCTAACAACTTTTGTTTGAGGTGACAAAGGTAAAACTTTCTGATACAAGGATAAATGAGCAAACAATTTCTCAAATGACAAAGCAACTTTGAGAAATAGAAACAATTGATCTCTTTAGAAAAAGGATTTTTTAATAGTAACCACTGAATTGTGTATGTTCAAAAAAAAAATTTCACAGGTCTTGAGCACAATTTAAGACAGTTCAAACACACACTTTATCCCTATAGTCAGAATTTGATTGTCATATTTTGTTCAATGGCCCACAACTTGATGTCTCCTGGTTCTAGTGTAATATTTCCCTCTAATCCAAGAGGTGAGTCAATACAAGAGTCGATTGACAAAGGATACACATCATAGAACCTTCAAGGCATGACAAATAGAAGTTCCCCTTCTACAGGAACAATGACCCTCAGAGATGAAACCCAAGTGGCCTTATGCCTCTACCAGGGGAGCACAATGGTGAGTAATCTCGAGGGATGTTGTTTCCCTTGCACCATGAATAACATACCATGAAAGAAAGCAAGATAATTTAGACTAAGAGGGTTGTAAATGGGTCTATGGAGTCTCTGCAACAATTTTTACTGGTTGTGATCCACTTAAGGGTCTATTTTGGACATGTTGAAATCATGGGAAATTTTTCCCACCTCAAGCTACCCCCAGAAACATGTCGCCCAAAATGAAGAGATGGAGCGAGAAGGTTTACCCTTGCCCTCATTTATATACTGGCTAGACTATTTACCAGTTTGAGCTACTCACCAAAAGGGATGCGCTTCCTAGAGGTGGATGAACTTGCTAGAAGCACTCCTATGTTGTTGTAGATGATCTTGTTAACAACTTTCGATACATGCATCAAGTAATTTAATGGTCTTACTTTGCATGAAAAGAGAGAAGTCTAAGATGCACAAAAATGGACAATCTCAAAACATGCAAAACATGGGGTTCATTACTGTTTGGACACTTTAATGATCTATTTTATGAATTTCTGAAAACACATGTCTAGCATATAAGATTCATTTCAACTTCACAACGTCACCAACAAAAGTAAATTGAGTCAACAAAGGGGAAATTGTGTGCCAAAGCTTCAAAGAGGAGGGAATAAGAGCATTTTCAACCTTTAGGGCATTCAAGATTTGATGAAATTTATTTTAAGCCCCAAATTTGAAGTGTTTGCACATAATGTTCTTTAACGCTTTAAAATGAAGTGTTCATCACAATTTATAATTATAATCACTAATTATTTATGAAAATAATGAGATTTGTTCAATTTTAAGCCATTCAAAAGATGATTATGATAATAAAACTTACAGAAAACACATTAGCATAAAACTTGTGATAAAAAACTGTCAAAGTTTTGAATAACACAAAACACAATGTGAACCCATGAGTTTAGGAAGCAATCCCGCCGGTACAAGAATGCAAAAAAGGATCGCGGGAACATAGGATGGAAACTAGTGAAAAAAAAAATTAGTGCCACTGGTAAAAAACACAGAGCAATCCCGCAGAGTAAGGAAGTGATCTCGTAGGAGTAGGAATGAGGAAATGATCAGTAGGAATGTGAGACCCAAAACTGGTGGAAATAAAAATTTATGCTGCAAGTTTAAAAATGTAGAGCGATCCCATGAACTAGCGATTGTGCGGGTATAATTCTAAGTGTTCCTGCAAGAAATTGATTTGATAGGTTTGATAGGTCAACAGTAGAAATCGGTTAGCAAGTTTGACCAGGGAATAGATTTATTCCCATAGGGAAATGATAGCGAACCCGCAGGAGTTTAAAACATTCCTGCAGAAGGAAAGGTTAGTGAGGATGTAGAGAGGTTTTTCTGAGTGTGATAGCTACTAGTTAGAATGGTCTATGAACTTGTTATCACAAGTCCGGGTTCTCGCTGACTAATAGCTACATTCTCGCGATCGTAGAATCCCATTTTTGGGGTAGTGGGATGGCCAAAATAAGGTGTTTTGAAGTGTCTAAAATTGAAAAATATTTAGATGGTCAAGAGCACATTTCCCAAAGATTAACTTGTGTACCTACAACGATGTTAGAAAACCACCTACAAAAACCAACAAGCAAACAATGTTATTTTGGTTAGTTCATAAAAAAAAACTAAAAACTAATTAGATTGACCCAAATGCGAGGTCCCACCAGATGTGCCAAAATGTATCACCTATGTTTTAGTAGTGTAAAATGAACACTAATCTATAAAAAGAATTCTCAATAATAAAAAAAGTAAACACTTAAGATAGGACCAAAGAAGACAAAATTGAGGAAAGTAGACCAAAGATGGTAAACTCCTCAAGTGCTTCTCATGATGACAAATCTATGTATGCTCATGTTATGCTCAAGCTCCAAGTGGATGGATGATAATTAAATATGGGTATGGATGAGGGTTTCAACAATGGAGGTATGGAGGGATTTCAACATTATGATGGTATTTTGGTAGTTTTTAGGCTCTCAAAATAGCATGATAACTTTTCATGAAAAGATGAATCCTTTGGTGAAGGGAAGAGGTTTAATTTATAGGCCAAGGGTTTGAGAAATGGAGGGTCAAGATGTCAAGATGATGAGATGGTGAGGGAGGGTCAAGATGCTCTCAAAAGGGGGCACATGGATTGTGCTTGTTTAGCACCAGTGGGGAGGTGACACTTGTCAGAGGGTGATTGGATGAAGGGAAGGCAAGGTGGATGGTCAACAAAGGAGGCTCAAGAGATAAGGACTCCATAAATCCCTTGTAAGAGTCATTAAGGGAGGTGTAAGAGATGTGTAAGGGTCATTTATGTTGGAGGGTTAGGGGAGAAGATATTTGTTGACTTTAGCTTGGGTTAGCAAGTCTTAACCCATGTTTATGATTGTGCACATTATTAGAAGAGGATTAGGATTAGCTTAGAAGGGGGGTTAGGGGGTAAGTGACTTAGCTTTGATTGGATGGGTTAGTTACGAGGCTAAGTGAGGTTAGTATGGGTGAATGGGTTGGATTAGGGGTTAGGATAGGGTTAGGATAGGGTCTTTAAGATTTTAGATATTTTATTAAATTTTTTATTCAATAAAATGGGAGTATGGAATTAAATTGAATAGATTTGATGATTTATCCAATTTAATAGAGGAATAGGGATTTAATTGATAAATTGATTTTGGGTTATCATTTGATTTTATCAATTAGACTATAGTTAATTAAATTAATTAATTAACTAGGGGATGACGATTAATTAATTAAATAGTAAATATTCAATCAATAATGTCTTAAGAAATGACTAAATATGATTACTTATTGATGTAATCAGATTTAGGTGTCTACAGATACCACTTGAACATTTGAAATGCATCTGATTTTTTTTTTTAAGAACATAACAATCATCATTCTAGAATAATCATCTACAAATAGCATTATGTATTTGTCTCCTAGGTAGCTTTGTACTTCTATTGGGCCACATAAATCTATATGAACTAACTCTAGAACTTCATTGGAAGTATATGCTTTACTTTTGAAACTAGATTTAGTCATCTTCCCTAGTTGACATTGTTTACACACTATGTTTCCAAGTTTCTTTAACTTGGGCAATCTTCTAAATTTGTTCTTTCTGCTAATGCTGATTAGATTATCAAAATTAACATGGCACAATCTTTTATGCTACAACCACACATCATCAAGTCTAACAATAAGACATTTTACTTCTTCCATATCTAGGTAAAATAGATTACTCCTAGTTTGTTCACCTTTTCCTATTAGATTTCCATCAATATCTTAAATTTTGGTGATTTTGTTTCCAAATTCCACTTTGCAACCTACATTGCCTAACTAAAATACACTAAACAATTTGTAGTTCAATCCTTCAACATAGTATGCATTGTCATATGAAATGTTCTTTGTAAGTTTGATAGAGCCTTTTCCTTTGATTTGCAATTGGGCATCATTACCTAATCTAACATTATTTCTATTATATTGAGTAAAGGTAATGAACTTACTTTTATCTCCTATCATGTGATGTGAGCACCCACTATCTATGATCCATTTGTCATTCTTGCTTACACAGGTAGCCAATGTTGTTGCTTCATCTTCATCTTTGTCTGATTCATCCTTTGTGGCTACATAGACTACTTCATCATCATTTTCATTAGAATCTTCTTTAACAATGTAGCATCTCTTGCCTTTCTCTTTTCCATCATCTTCTCTTTTGTTCCTGAACTTGCTTCCTTCTTTAAAGTTTTTCTTCTGTGAGCATCTTGCAACTATATGACCTACTTCATTACAATTGAAACATATGATAGGAATTTTACCTTTGAATTTACCTTTACCTCTATGAAATCTCCTGGCCAGTAGTGCTTCTAACTGTTCCACATCTTACTCATTCGTGCTACTATCACTAGATACATGTTTTTCTTTTCTTCTTCTTTTCCTTGATGTGTCCTCCATAGTATCATTTATTGTCATTTTGGCCTTGAAAGAAGATTCAAAGTTCTTAGGTCTATAATTATCAAAATTGGATAGCTCAAATGCAGTCAATCTTCCAACTATTCCTTCAAATGTTAGTGTGTTGCCTTGTACACACCTCAACTCTTGAATGGCTTAAACTCTTATGGCATAGATAGGAAGCAGAGTTCTCAAGTATTTTCTGATGGATGTTTCTTCTTCCACTTGACCACCTAGACTCCTTATTGCACTCACTACTTCTTTTATTCTTACAGCATACTGAGCATCATTCTCACCTTCCTCCATCTTCATGTCATTAAACTTCCCTCTTAGGCTTTCTCTTTTTGCTCTCTAGACATTCTGATCTTCTCCATAGATTTCTAATAGAGTTTTCCACATCTTGAATGTAGTATCATAGTATTTGACATCATCATATTTGGCATAGCTAAGTGTAGAGGAAATCTCCAACATTTCTTGATTGTGCTCCTTCTTTTTGCTCAAATCATCTGCAATAAGAGGTCCTATTGGAATTACATTTTCTATTCTAATTAATGTTTGTGCTTAGTCACCTATTGATCCAAGGTGCAACTTCATCAAACTTTTACATGCTATAAAGTTGTCTTTGTTAAGCTTGGGAACTTCTCTCTTGGACATCTTGATCTTCCTGCTTCTAGTACCTTGAAACTAAATTAGTAGAAGGCTCTGATACCAATTGTTAGAATTTCTTTAGGGGGTGAATCAGTTATTATACATCCAGATGTCACTTGTACACTTTTCTCTTAAGTGTGATAAATCTATTCAATCATTGATTCATGTAAACTTTAACTTTTCTAATTAGAAAGTTACTATAAATCAACATACAAGTACAACACACAGAAAATCAACACATGACACAGTGATTAAAGTGGAAACCTAATTTGGAAAAAACCCAGTAACATGCTACTCAATTCTCACCCTTCTGAAGTGATGCCTTGTGAAAGGCCTACCCTATTAAAGGCTTACAACACACACTATTAAATGTAACCTTGTTGGAGGATTTAACCACCATGTTAGAAGTGGGCCTGGTAAAAGGACTTTAGAACATTCACTTGGAATGTCACCCTATTAAAGAATTTACAAATGGCTTTTAGGCCAACCTAAGTCCATAGGATTTTTAGATCTAATACAATTGCTATAGACTATTACAAAATCTTGACCTAACTACAACATACAACTTATCTTGTAGATTTCAGATCACTTCTTAGCTCATATTCTTGCCTGGCCTTCTATCTTTGCAACTCTTAACTACTTGCCTTTTATTTCAAGCTATCTTTTTGAGTCTCCGTACTCAATGTACCAGTACAATCATCTCTTCATGACCACTTGTAGAAGCAAAGTCTCTATGCTCTTCCTTCTCCTAGATGTCTCCTTCTTGACACCCTTTTAATCACTTTGCAGATTTTGGCACTTCTATAGCATCAGGATTAGCAGCTTCTTGCTTCTTGGTCTATGACTTCTTAAATAGAATTATTGAAGTTCCTTTTCCCACTCAATTCTTCCATTTTTCAATTTCAATTCACATGGATTAGGTAGGATACATTGTATCTATCCCATATTCTATTTCCTCAAGAATCTTCTTGATTAATCTTTTAGAATTTTCCCAAAAATGGTTTACATAAGATTCTATGCCAACAACTCACCATCCTTATCTTCCAAACTATTCACAAAATTCAATGCAACCACTATGTTTGCTCAAATTTGGAAAATCTTTATCATTTGAAATAATGGAGCAGCTCAGCACTATTGAAATACTGGTGCTCAGCACATATTGTGGTACTTAGCATCAACTATGTTTTTCCTGATGCTCGGCACCTAAAGATCACTTAGCACTAACTGAAAATTATGTTACTCAGCTTCTATTAAGAATTTTCTCGGCTTCAACTAACTTTCTTGACACCTTCTAATGATCAAATTTAAAGCTTTGCAGTCAACCTTGTTACAACTTCTTCTTCCAATGTATCTAAGTGTTCTATATCTTTGAGTATGTCATCAATACATTACTTGACTATTGTCTTAACTGATTCTTGCACTTCATTACAATATCATAACTCAACCCTTCCTTTAGGTGCTCTTATTACATTTTGTTGATCAAATCATCTTCATCAATCAACTAAGTGATAGTGCATGGATCAAATATCATCCCTTCATATAGTAGGTTTGACATCAATGGCAAAACAATGATTGAAAATAATCTTTTACAACAATCTCCCTCTTTGATCTTCAACAACAATAAGTTTTTCAATTATATTTCCAACATATGAATCCCAGATTGATATTCTTAGGGTATTTTTGTTTCAATCATATCCATAAATATACCATCCAATTGAACCTTAATTTTACCCAACATTTTTTGTGTCATTGCCAAGGAGAGATATTAAAGGCATAAAATTATAATAGGTCAAGATAGGAATAGTGAGACCTTGAGAAGTCTTGAGCAATTATCAACCTTGCTTAAGATAGTACCTTTTTTTTCCACTACAGAAAATCATATAGGTGCATGAATAGGCTTAGAGATAGTCAAGGTAGGTTTATCAAGAAAGAATTAGTATGTAGTTCAAAAATTCAAAAACCACAAAAAGAGAAAAATCCATCAACCATTTAAACCAAACCAAGGAATGAAATTATAATTCAACCATCTTCTCAATCTACCTCTCCTACTATACCTTCTAAAATTTTTGAACAATTCACAAACTCATACAAAATTAGGTGATGTAAGCCTCCAAATTCTCCAGAACAACCCTTTAAGACATATTATATACCTTGGGCAACCAAAGTTCTGGAAGAAGTCATGGATGACAATATCAAAAATAAAAACACACAGGAGGAAATGATGTTGGAAACAATGATAATGCAATTTTTCAACACAGTACGACCTTTGAGTCTCCTATTTAGCATCCTGAGGATAATGCTCCTATGAAAACATCCCTCACTTTACACTTCCCATATTTAGAGGATCAACCTCTGAGGATCTTGATATGTTCCTAATTGAATTTGATGTCCTTTTTAATAGCTATGATTATCAAAGTGATGTAGAAAAACTAAAGCTCTTTCCAGCTACCTTGAAAGATGATGCATTACAATGGTTTATGAGTCTTAGGGACATTAGAACATGGAACCAAATGAAATATGCTTTTCTAGCAAAATATTAGGAGTGCTATAAGACCAAGGAAGTATGGGATGAAATCTTTCACATGACTCAATGAGAAGAAGAGTCAATTGAAGATTTATTGGAACATTTTGGCTTTAGCTTACAGTGTTCAAGGAAACTTGATTTAGCTTCAAACACCATCAAGATGCTTTTCTTAAGAGGGATTTGTGATGAAACCATGGATGTCTTAAATTTGATTCATAAAGGTGATATTTCTAAAATGTCCTTTTAAGATATTTGTGATATATGTAGGAACTATTCATGGTCTCATCGATCTATTCATGGGAACTCAAGTAAGTTTTCCACTATGGGTAATGCATCAAGTATCTCCAAGCATGAACTTGGCAATTTACTTGAAGATCTTAAAAATGACTTATTAAATCATATAGGCAAATAAATTGATATTTTGTATTCTCACAAGAAACATGAGGAAGTTGAAAAGGCCTTGGTAGTATATTACCCAACTTTTCATAAGAAGCATGGACTAGAAGATTGTCCTTATAATTAAACTCATTATTGATATAATGGGTGTTGCACACATTGCATAATATTGCTTAAATTTTATTATTTTATTTTATTATTTAATTTTGCACCTAGATGGACGTGCAACATTTAAAGATTCCCATGGGATATTCTTGATGAGTTGTATTGTAACATTGTGATAATATTTTATGTAATTATTTAATATTGGGTAAAAGAATTAAATGCCCAATATTAAATGTGGGGTTCAATGTGTCAGGTAGCACATGGTTTATGTAATACCACTTGGTGGTTTTGTGGGACTTGCTACTATATAAGCAGCCACAAGGGTAGTTTTTGGTGTGACAAGTAGAAGACAAAAGGCAAGAGTCGAGTGGGACAATGCTTGACAGGTTAGCCAAGGGAGCATGTGAAGGTTGGAAGCATAGCATGGGATGTATGGATTCATGCTTATTCATATGGATTGCTTGGTAGTGGCTTTGGCTTGGATGGCTTCCATAGTTGTATTGTAATAGTTTTTTTGTTGAATAATACATGGTGATGGATGCTTTTGGAGGCTGGGTTTTTTCCCTCAATGAAGGTTTCCTAGGGTATATCTTGTGTCACATTTTGTGGATATGTTGTCTATTCTCTTGCATGTGGATTTTTAGTTCCATTTTTATTTTAGATCTATTATGGGTTATGTGGAAATGATAATATTGTTTGTTGCAAGTTTCCTTACACTCATGTAGCATCACTTGAGGAAGCTAGCAAGACTTTGACACTATGATCTCTTCCTAAAGGGATGATTCCTATGGAATATACCAAAGAAGCAGTTTACTAAATGGCTCCACGATGCCAATTTTTACCTAGAGTGTTCTCAAATGAATATTTTCTTGGACCATCTCAGCAATTCTCTAACCAAGATCCATCGTATGGAGGTTATCAACAACCCCAACCTTATCAACAATGGTCCCAAAATTTTCAACCTAGTACACAACCATGGCATTAGGCTTGGAGGTCACCATCTTTGTATCCACCTCCACAATCATCATATCTATCTCCACAACCTTATACACAACCTTATCTTCCAAAAAAATCATTTTCACTGATAAGCCCCTATCAACAACCTTAACAATTTCTTCCTCCCATATCTCCATCCTCTTCGAATCCACCTTCAAATCCACCACAACCACCTAAATCCACATCCATGCCAACTCAACCAAATCCAAATCCTAATAATAAGCCCCGTCAACTACTCTATCATAGTGAGATGGCTAATCTTCCTACCTACCCTATTAACATGGTTGAGTTGGATGGTGTACATCTCAAATCTGGGATGACTCTTAAAGAACCTACTATTATAGAGGTCCCTAATGAACCTGAAGAGAAGTTAGAAAAAGAACCTCCCTTTCTTGACTAATTCATTCATAAGCCAGAGCTTAAAGAACCAACACATTTAGTGTTTGATACTTTAAATGAATTACACAATGTTAACATCAAAATTCCTCTTTTGCGGGCTCTTAAGGATATTCTAGTGTACAATAAAATGGTACATGAGTTATCCACCCGACAACAGGAAAAGGAGGATCCAAAGACTATTCAAGTTATTGGACAACTAGTAGAATTAATGTTAGGAAATGTCAATATTCCAAAATATGTAGAACCTGGTAGTCCTGTCATCCAGGTAATTATTGGTACAATTGTTATTCCTAATACACTTGTAGATTTAGGTGTTGCTATTAATGTAATGACCAATGAAAAAAAAAATTATCCTTTGATTGACTTAGACCTACTCCTATGGTGCTTTAAATGGTTGATTGATCATTAGTCAAACTAGAAGGGGTTATAGAAGATGTCATTCTTTCCATTGATAGTTGGGATCATCCAACCAACTTTATGATCCTTAAGCCTAAGACTAGATTGGGGAGATATCCTCTTATTCTTGGAAGACCTTGGCTAGCAGTAGCTAATCCCCACATTAATTGTCAGTTAGGTAACATGATTATTTTCAATGGTGAGCAACCAAAAGAGTTACCCTTATATCCTCCTACTCAACACTATTAGAACCGAAGACCCAACATGGGTTGGTAGTGATTCAAACAATTATGTTCTAGTCTTTACCATCAGGAAAGTATAGTATTTTAAAGACCCAACCAATGAGGCCATTTTAGATAACTTCCTTTAGAATAAGTATAAGTCTAATGATATCCTAGAATCTATGGTTTTCCGTTCTCATGTGACTATTGACTATCCTTTTGGGAATTTTCCTTTAGTTGGAAATCTTTGATCTATTCAACACTTCATCACATTACATTGGCTTCTACCACATCAATGTTTGCATATTCCATTATTGTCTTTAGAAAAAATAGAAACATCATCAAGACCCCTCCTTAGTTCTCCTATATTGTCAAAACCTATGGAGATCCTACCAGGGTGTACCCTTAATATTAATCCATAGTTAACACTAGCTTAGATTAAAGATCTCATAAGTATTCTTAAAGAACATAAAGATGCATTTGTGTGGGAATATCAAGACATGTAAGGTGTTCATCTTGACACTTGTACCCATCACATTAACATAGAAGAAGGAAGTCACCTAGTTCGATAACTGCAACACAGACTCAATGCTACCTTAAGTGATATTGTCAAAGAAGAACTCCAAAAACTCTTGAATGTTGGTTTCATTTATCCAATTTCAGATAGCAAGTATGTATCTCCTTTGGTTGTTGTTCCAAAGAAAAATGATAAGTGGCATATTTGTATTGATTATCGAGCTTTAAATTTTAGTTTACTAAGAAGGATCATTTTCCATTACCTTTTATTGATCAAGTTTTAGATACTCTTGCAGGAAAATGATTCTTCTCTTTCTTGGATGGATTCAGTGAGTACAATCAAATATGCATTACCCTAGAGGATCAGGACAAGACTATCTTTACTTGTCCATGGGGAACTTTCGCATACAACATTCTCCCTTTTGGGCCCCTACTACATTCCAATTTGTAGTATTAAGAATCTTTATTGATCTGGTTGATGATTATGTAGAAGTTTATATGGATGATTTTATTATTCATGGAAATACCTTTGATGAAGCTAAAGATAACTTAGAGAAAGTACTTAAGCAATGTATTGACACTAATTTGTCTCTAAGCCATGAGAAATGTCATATGTTGATGACAGAGGGAATTGTTTTAGGTCACTTAATCTCCTCAAAATATATACAAGTTGATCCCAAAAAGGTCCAAATAATTGAAGACCTCCCCATACCTTTGACCCAAAAAGATGTTTGAAGTTTCCTTGGTCATGCTAGGTATTATAGGAGATCTATTTAAAACTTCAGTAAGATTCCTTCTCCTTTGTTTTCTCTGTTAGTTAAAGATGTTTTTTTCACTTGGACCCTTGAGTGTTAAGAATCCTTTGAAACTACTAAAACCAAGCTTATAAGCACTCCTATTCTTAGTGGTCCTAATTGGGTATTACAATTCCATATTCAAACTAATGCTTTTGATTTTTCAATGGGAGTAGTACTTGGACAAAAGGACATCTTCTATTCAATCTACTGCATTAGCAAGAACATCACTAGTGTCAAGATAAACTATATGGTAATTGAAAAAGAATTTTTAGCTGTTGTTTATGCTTACTAGTTATAAAGTGTTTGTTCATACTAATCACTTAGCAATTCAATTTCTAATGAATAAACTATATATATCTAAATTTCTAGAATATCTAAATTCCCTTTGGTCTCCTTGAACAATGCTAGAATATCTATATTATAAATTGAAAAAAAAAAGATCCAACAATGGAAACTAGTTTCTAGCATTGTTGGCCAACAACTTGTTGAAAACTAACTTATCTAGTGACTTGTAGCTATCCGACTCTCTAGTAGTGTTAACTAGTTTTCGAAGCCCTTCCAGGGGGCACTTCATTGAAAACTAACTTTTTGCTGGTCTAGTTTTGTACGTAAATAAATAATAATAATAATTTTTAAAAAAACATCCAACAATAAACTTTGATGGCTGAGACAAGAAGGTCTCTTTGTTCCTATCACCCTTCTCTTTGCGTCCCTTGCTCATTGACCTCTTATCGCTTTGGGTTTTACAATGGACTATGCTATTCTGCATGCCACATGTTTTTTATCGTTATCTTCAACTACTTAGATTTGATGTTCCTGTCACATGTTCCTTCTCAATTCTTTTTTTTTTGGGTTATTATTTTCTCCTCTCACATGCCTATTGTCTCTTTCCTTGGTGTTAACGGTGCTCTTTGTTCCTTGATGGGTGATCTTATTGGATTTTTTTTACATCGTCAATTCTTCCTTCCTCATTGTTGCCATGTCAAGGAGTATCTTCTTACCTTATGCTTTTTTTTATGTATTTTATTTCTTTTTGATGATTATTTGGCATGACTAGATGGATCAACCACTTAGGTGGGGAGGGGGTTCTATGCTAGGTCATTCCTTCCACGTATTTTCATGAGTCCTTTTGGGTCATGATATTAATTATGATAACCTTGCCATTATTATCATTTATGCATTCTGTGCCAGGTCATTCCTTTTACATTATTTTTATCAGCCCTTTTTTGGGTCACAATATTAATTAAGATCACTTTTCCATTATTATCACTTTTGATTGTATTTTTCCCATTTTTTCTATTCTCTATTGCTAAAACCATTTGCACTTCCTGTCATTTTCACCATTTCTTTCCTTCTTGTTTTCCACTATGTCAAATTTTCTTTGAATTATATTACTTGTCACCATGGGGGTAAACACCTTCATTTTGAACTAAACTCATTGGATAATTTGAATGTCAATGAGGAAGCATTAAAAATCTTCACTCATTCTGGATGGACAAAGTTCTTTGAACATCTATGTGGGTTTGATGCCACCATAGCTATAGAGTTTTCTACAGGATTTTAGGGAGCTAATGCTACAATCTGAGGACTACAATTTCCTATGAATTTGCAGACCATTGCAATGGTCACTGACCTACCCCAAATTGGTGACCATTTCTTTCCCAATTTTTCATCTAGGGTTACAAATTTGAAGCCCCATAATAAGTCATTCCTTCAGTGAGGTGAGTTTGTTGAGAATATCCAATGGTAAGGAGTGGCACAAAAATCTCTACTAGCACCATGGGATGTTGTTGCTAAATTTTTGATCAATTATATCGCTTGCAAAGGACACTACAAGTATGTATTTGCCCACCATTTTTGCCTCATGTTACATTTACACTATGGTGTTCTTGTTAATCTTCCAAATTATCTATTATGCTCCCTAAAGTGGTCTTGTGACTAGTATAATCAGGGTTATGTTGATTCATTGGCTCACCATGGGTTAATTAAGCTAATTCTTGACCATAACCTCCATTTGGCTCAACCTATTCTAGAGTGAGATGCCTTTGTTAATCAAAGCAATATAGAACACCCTCAACTCCCTTCCACTGATAATACACTTGAAGCCAGATCTTGTAAGAAATGACATTTGAAATCTCTATCTTTTCTAGGCCCATAGAAATGAAAAGTCCTAAAATGCACAATTCCTAAAAAGAAAATGGGAAATGAAAGCCAAAACCCCAACCCACATCCTATGATTACTCACCTGAAACAACATACCCCTGATAGGTTACAAGGATTAGCTGAAATAGTTTGGTCTATATTTGATATGGAAATTCTAGATATATGGCAATCTTAGACAAAGAATGATAGTAGCAAAAAGAGGACCTTATAACTAAGGGTCTAATTTCAAAAGAAGAGGAGGCACCTAAATATTCAAAAATACCTCAAGAACAAAGAGTCAAATATGAAATTGAAGATAATGAGAATTCTATTCATTTTGGTGAAGGAATTGGCAAAGAGATTGGGAAGGAGGCTTGACAATGTAATATTAATATTCAAGTTACTAAAGATAAGGGTGCTCCAAAAAATTAGAAAGAGAATTTTGAGATTGAAAAATTACAGGAAGATGCTTGATAAATAATCAAAGAGGTATGCCCTACTTCTCATGAGGGAAATACTCAACAAGATGAGGATATAATGAAGGAACATCCAACCACCAATTTACCAAAACACACAAATTGAGCATCCTCTTCATGAATCCACTCTTGTAGTGGTTAATCCCAGTGATCATACACCCCCTACTACTTTTAGAGTTCAGAATGATTTCAATCCAATTGCTATAGAAATGGTGGAACTCATGGAGTTCCTGAAGCAGAATAGGGCATGTCGCTTCTCTCTAATACATAGTTATGGAAGATTGTCAATAAACTCCAACAATCCAATCAGTAGCTACAATTGCAATTGCAAGCATTTTTTTCTCAGGACAAGGGAGCCACAATGTGACTGGAGTTGAAGAGAATACAAAGATACTAAATTTAAAGCCTATTGGATCTAGCCAATCACTTCAATTACATGAGGACATACAAAGTCTTTAAGTTTGGGGAATGATGGGTTTACAAATGTCTTTGTTTTTGTACATTCTCTATGTATCTTTACCCTACTTTAAGCCTTTCCAAGTCCCTATTATCCCATTAATCATTAAAGAATATAATACACTTAATAGAGTTTTAAGGTATTAAATATTTCCTAAAAATAAATGATTAATGCAAAAATAACAATATCTTGATTTATTCTTCTACAAGAAATATAGGTGGTAGATGAATGGATATGGAGCCAGCAGCCTAGTTGGAGAAGTAGTTCGGAGGCTATAATTTTGTTATGTTGTTTTGGGAAAATAGTCTTCCAAGTTTAAATAGATTGATTTTAGGCCTTATGTTATCTTGTCCAAGTTGTTTTATAATCAATTATGTATGGCTAGCAGCCAAACCAAACTATTATCAATATTTAGGGTGAAGCCCATCGGCCATTATAGCTTAGTTATTAGATTAGTTGTACATTTTAAGCCTATATAAGCAAATGTTAATCGTAAGAAAATATGCACATGATATATGAAAAACTTTTTTTATATCATCTCTAAAGTTCTTGACATCATAAATGTAAAGTTCTTGTAGCAGCTGATATTAGAACATCTCTTACCATGTAAACTAGAGGAAGGGCCCCCCCCCTCGGGAAACTTGGTGAGACTATTTCAGTTTTTGTTGTGAGCATTTAAGTATTAATTTATTGTATGTGTTTCTTAAGAAGTTAGTTATAGATTGAATTGAATATTTGGATACATTTTTTTAATTGAATGAGTTCTCTATAATGTTTGATGTTAATTAAAGATTTAATTGTCAAATAAGGTAATTGTGTTGTGGCATTTCTACCTATTCAACCTACTATACATCATTACTCTATTTTTTTACAAAGTATCGAGCTATCATTCCCAAGAAATCATCCATTATAGAATAGTTTCTATTACAACTTTTCTATTGCACCCAATTACTTATTGATAAACCTCTTGTCGCCATTTATAATACTTCCTATCACACTCTATTATTTAGGTCTAGTCTGTTGTGAAGAACTTCTTGTCACAACTAAAACCCCCCGTAGAAACCAAAGTTAATTTTAACACTTTATTAGACAAAGATTTACAGTAGTATTTATAAAACATTGTGCACAATGGATAATTTTTTAGGTGTGTTTTAAGTGAATTAATGAGAACCTAAACTTTAGATTAGAGACAATTTGCAGTAGTAATCTTAGATGTGTGGTAATTTGGACAGTTTAATTTATTAGCAAGAAATAAATTTCATTCATAAACCTCATGATTTATTATTTTCATCCCTTGAGCAAAAAACTGTTATATCTCTCACAAGTTATGAATCCTAGATTAACATTCTTAGGGTATTTTTGATTAAATCATATCCATAAACATACCATCCAATTGAACTTTAGTTTTACCCAATAGTTAGCTTCTTGGATACGAAGCTAATGGTATCCTGACTTAAAATAAATCTTCAAGAAGACTCACGCTCCCTTCATTTGATCAAACAAGTCATCTATCCTCAACAAAGGATATTAATTCTTCATTATCACCTTATTTAATTGTCAGTAGTCAATGCATAAATGCAACAATCCATCTTTCTTATTCACAAAGATGACTAGTGCACCCCATGGGGATACACTAGGAAGAATATGGGCCTTTGCTAACATATCCTCTAACTATAATCTGAACTCACTTAACTATTGAGTATTCATGCAGTAACAAGCTTATGAAATTAGCTCTACTCCTAGTGTGAGATCAATCTAAAAATCAATGTCACGCTATGATGGCATACTTGGCATCTCATTAGGAAACATGTTTTCATACTCATGAAGGAGTGGGTGATCATCAAGTGTCACCATATGGCTCTCAACCTCCTTAATATCAATAATAGAGACTACAAACACTTGGCATCCCTTCTGCACACTCTGGTTCAATTGATTAGCTGAGATCATTAGAAGTGAGATTGGTCTCTAGAACCCTAAAAGCTCCACCTTCCTACCTATGGCATCAACATGGTGTACCAACTTACATTAGCAATCTATATTGACCTAATGCATGGCTAACCAATCCATTCCCAAAACAATATCATATCATCTTAGCGGTAGGATGCAAAGATCCACTATGGTTGTGAAGGTACCCAAATCCAAAATACAACCACTGACCAAGGAGTCCATGGCCACTTTGGATCCTGTAGCTAACTCAACTTGCCACCTAATAACCTAACATGCTTCCACTATCACACATCATTGAACAATAGATGGTGAAATAAAAGAATCTGAAGAACCCAAGTTAAATAATACTAAAGTTGAAATACCATGAAATGTAACTGTAGCCTCGACTATAATACCCTGGTGCTCAGCTTGATAGTTATTAACAACCAAAAAACTTGATGTTTCCTACCTACATCTCCCATGGTAAGCTTTGACATAGTGCCACCTCTTTTAGGTCTTAAGGATGTCTTTGAAGGAAACTCCATTGATCTATGGCCAAGCTAACCACACAAGAAACATGCTCCTCCAAAATTGGTACTAAAACCATGTCCACCATGGGAAGCATTATAGTAAGGTGCACTCCCTTTTCTAGAACCTTTGCTAGAACCTTGCTAACTATTTTGATGTGTGAGACTCTGCTAAGACTATTGGCCTTGGCTCTAGTCATCCCCTTTCTTCCCTAAGGCACCTAAATTTGGTCCACCCTTAGGCCAATTCTATCATTGTTAATCCCTGCAACAATAACCACCTTATGAGGGTGGTGACTAGTTTTTCCCCTTTTTTGGGGGTTGTGTCTGAGAGGATTATACATTTTTCCTTGAGGGTCATAAATTTTTTCCTTGAGAGTCTAACCTACCACTAAAACCCCTAGCCATGTTGTTTTAGAAAAAATAGTACACCAATATAACTTTGGGGAGGAGGGGGTGGTGAATTAGTTATCCAATAATTATCATCCTTAAATAATCATAACCATTCAGTCAAAGTAACCAACAACCATACAAATATGTACATACAAAATTACACCAGATATGTTAACTAGGGAAACCATCAATCAAAGGGAAAACCCTTGTGGGAATGATTCTCACAAGATGTTATACTAATATAGATATTCCTTGTTAGAGGATGGACCCTATTAGGATTCTATTACAACATTTAGTACATATGTGTCCTTGTTAGGAGATTCCAACTCTGTTAGGAGTTATGCCAACCCTATTTAGAGTTGTGGAAGATAGAAGGAGCCACTGTCCAAACAACTTCTAGGGCAAGATCACCGAACTCATTGTTCAACTAATCTTTCAACTATTCCTTGCAGAATATTTGTTTGTACTATACTTTAACTTCTTTTGTCCATCTTGTTAACTAGACCAATCACTATTAGACCTTGTAGACTAGGTCACAAACCTCAGATCTAGGTATCAAACTTTGGATCTCTCAATAAAACCTTAGCAATGAATTTTCCTTCACATTCACTTTGCTCTACTTATCTTTGCATTCCTCTCATCATGCTTCTTGCAACCATTCATACATCTCATAAATGATAAAGGAAAATTTCCTTCCTTTATACCAAATCCATAAAACAATTCCCTTAGTCAATTATTACACTTTCTTAATTAATTATTATAGGACCACATTAAGAACACATTACACTTAGCAATAACATTAATCTTTTTCCTTGTAACTTGAATAGCTTTCCCTATGTGTAACATTATGATGAGTAAGCTTAGAAAAATCATCTCTATAGTTTATTATTCACATATTTAACTTTGACTTCTTAGAATAACAGCTATGATAAGAGATATAATAAGTTTACAAGAACATGCCTTTGTAAACTCTATCTCAAAATAGTCTTCACTGAAACTTAGATAACTTCTTTTAGACTTAATATCTTATGCTTCCAAGGTTAGATGCATATACTAGACACTTAGTATAATCCCCCTTTAACTTTTCTTGTGAAAATGCTCAACTAGTTGTCTATACCAACTTGATCTTTAATGGTGTTCTTCTATCAGATACCATAGAAAAATTTTATGTTGACATCAATGACAAACATAGTCATGAATGTAAAATATCATCATGATAATGGTCTAATCATCTTTCTATAATACTCTCCCATAGAATTATCATCAGCATCCATGGTTCCAACAATCTCCCCATTTTGCATTGATGGAAACATAGATGAAAAACATCTAGTTCCAAAAATACCAATAGTAAAAGACTGTTAATCTTTCTTTTCAAATCCTCTTCAACAATCAATCTCCCTCATTGATATACCTCAATGTGCTCTGTATCAAACTATTTTTCCATACTCAAACTTTTTTCATGCTTTGAATTCTCCCCCATTGACATTAATGTCAATGGTTTTAGTAACCATCAACCTTTGCAACAAATATCTCTAATTTGCTCAAGTATCCAAAGAAACTATTCAAAACAAAATCCAACAAGAGTCCTGGATGACTCTATCCATCATAGATACTCCCCCATATAGGAAGCATCAACATTCAATCCAAACAAACAATAGTGCTCTATTGCACTAGACTGATGCACTTTTGCATCATCTACTCTAATGTAGGAAGGGGTATAACCCCTAGCATACCTCGCAGAAACTCAAAAGTCTCTTTGGGAAGAGGCTTGGTGAAAATATCTACAATCTTCTCCTTGGTGCTTACATAATCCAATCTCATTTCCTTTTTAGTAACTTTCTCTCTCAACATGTGATATTTGATATAAATGTGCTTAGTCTTAGAATGTAACACTGGATTCTTAGAAATATTCACTCTTCTTGTGTTATTGCAATGTATGACAACATGTTCACTAAGTTCTAACCTTATATCACTTAGCATCTGCTTCATCCAAACAACTTGATTACAATTATTTGTTACTACAAAATATTCTACTTTAGTTGTACTTTATGAGGCACAGTCCTACTTCTTTCTTAACAAAGAAACCAATCCTCCTCCAAGAAAGAAAGCTCTGCCACTCATCATCCATACTGCCTATCCAATTAGTATTAGTATAAACATATAAAGTAAAATCATTAGATCTATCATACCAAAATCTAAACTTTTGTGTTCCTTTAAAATATCTAAATATCCTTTTGACTACTGCATAATGTGCTTCTTTGGGATCAACTTGAAATATTGCAACGATTCCAACTACATTTTCTATATCTAGTATTTTGTGAGTCAAATGTTACAACCCTCCAATCATAGATTTTTTCTTCTTCTGCTCAATAGTAGGTGTCTCATCTATTAAAGGAAAACCTTTAGGTTGTTCTATGTATACCTCTTCTTCAAGTTCTCCATTTAGAAATGCTGATTTGACATCCATCTAATACACTATGAAAATTCTTACGTGCTACATAGGCTAAGAACAACCTTATTGCTTCTATTCTTGCCACAAGAATATACATTTTTTCGTAGTCTATTCCTTGTTGTTGTGAGTAAACTTTACATACCAATCTTTCTTTTTCCTTACAACTTCACCTTCTTCTCATCTTGTTCCTAAATACCCATTTTGTTCCAATCACATTCTTGTCTACTAGTCTGGGGACCAATTCCCATTTCTCATTCTTCACTATCTGATCCAAATCCTCTTTCATAGATTTCTTTCATTAGTCATCTTTACATGATTCATCTACATTCTTTATTCAACTTGAGATATAAGACATAGTTCTTCACTAATTTTTCTTCTTTTCCTCACACCTTTATCTCTTCTTCGGATGATCTACTTTGGTGTATGATTCTTTGTCATATTCTTACCAGAAGTAGGAGTTATTATCTCAACTCTTAACTCTATTGAAGGTTCTAAGCTTTGTTACTAGCTTTTCTCAGCTTAATTCTACAAATCATTGTTAGTCTCAAAGAATACTTCATCATCCTTGGTTTATTAACAACATTCTCATCATCAGAATTGTAATCAACTACTCTTTCTTGTACCCTAAATTTCTAATCAACTCTTATAATTGTACTTTCTAAAATGGCCTTAGTTCTCATATTATAACATATATGGCCTCCTTTTTTCAATGAATAACCAAGAAACATACCTTCATCACTTATAGCATCAAACTTACCAATATCATCATCTCTTTTGATATAACATTTGCTACAAAAAATTCTGAAATACTTAATTGTAGGTGTGTGAGAAAACAATAGTTCATAAGGGATCTTGTTTGTGTCTTTCCTATCTTTCTTTATGTTCATAGTGTATACTATTGTATTCAAAACTTCTCTCTAAAACATCTTGGGTACATTATTCTTAGCTAACATAGCTCTTGTTGCTTCTATTACTGACATGTTTGTTCTCTCTATAATGCCATTTTTTTAGGGGTTCTCAAAGTTGATAACTATCTTTTGATTCCATTAGCTTCACAAAAGATGTTAAACTCATTTGAAGTAAATTCTCCTCCTCTATCTAATCTTAAACATTTAATCTTTGTACTTGATTCATTCTCAACTCTATTCTAGAATATCTTGAACTTATCAAATGCCTCACATTTTTCTTTAAGAAATGTAGCCCACATCATTCTATAAAAATCATCAACTAAGATTAGAAATACCTTTCACCATAGAATACTTTAGTCTTCTTAGGACCACTAAGATATATATGTACAATCTCCAACTTAGCGATAGTGGTAAACCTTTTACTGGGAAAAGAAGTTCTTGTATGCTTTACCAATACACACTCCTTGCAAATTGTGTTAGAAGGTTTAACAATCTTAGGAAAATATCTAACTGCAACCATACTACTAGATTTTACAATACTATCAAAGTTTATATGACAAAATATCTTATGCCATAACCAATTATCATCTACCTTAGGAACCAAACATGTCATTTTAGTTGAATTTAGTTGAAATACATTACCTCTAAATCTAGTTCCTACTCCAATTACCTTTCCATCTTTGTCTTTGATCATGCATGTCTTCTCTGTGACCTGTAACTAATAACCTTTATCCACTAGTTGTCCAACACTCAGAAGATTGTGTTTCAAACCATTAACAAAGTATACATCCTCAATGTTAATCTTACCATTAAGAGTTATAGATCCAATACCTTTAACATGAAAAACTGCATTGTTTCCAACTTTGACAATGCCTCCATCATGGCTTTTGAAGTCAACAAACTTGTTCATGTCACTAGTCATATGATGTGAGAAACCACTATCAATTATCTAGTCATATTTTTTTTCAACCTATGATACCAAACCCATCTTCTCTAGAATTTCTTCTTTAATAGCTACAAATCCTATTTCATCATCGCTAGCACTTACTACTTGTTCATCAGAATCATATTCTTCATTAGCATACAAACAATCTCTATCTCTTCTAGGTTTAACCTTTTCTTTATACTTTTTCTCTCTTTTATGAAACTTAGATACATAATGACCAAACTTAGTACAAGTCCAACATTTAAAAAAATTCTTACCATCTTTTCCTCTTCTTACTAGAAGGGCTATTGCTTCTTCTATCTTTTTCTCCTCATCAAATCTACTGTTGCTAGAAAAGTCTCCTCTATCACTTGTGCTCCTTGATAAGTTAGGTCAAATGTTTAGGGCACTGGAAGTTGTTTCTATTTTGGTCAATTCTCTAGACTATCTAAGCTTAGTCTCAACTACTTAAAGTCTCCTAAGTAATGTTTCCTTTGTGAAATCTTTGGTTGTGAAATCTTTGGTACAAGAGATCAAAAACTGTATCATTAAACTTCTTTCTTAAATAGTGGTGTTAAGCTCTTTAATATCTTTGAGATCACCTCATCATCTTTCTTGGTTCCTCCTTGAGATCTGATACCTGTAGTAATTTATGATATCCTACCTATATATGTTCTTATAGATTCATCTTCCATCATCTTAGCATCTTAAAATGCATAAATCTAGCTTTGTTACCTCAATTTCTTAGAATTTTCACCACCTTCAACACTATTTTCCAAAGTTTTCAAAATATCATGAGAAGTATTAAGTGTTTTTACCTGGTTGTACTCAATTTTAGGAAGTGTAGACAATAGTTCTTCTCTAGCTCTCATGTCACACATGAAAATTTCCCTTTCTTCCTTGCCAAAAGATTCCAATTTTTTTAGCAATGATTGTCTTTTCTAATTTTGTCAAGATCCAATATCCTAGACCCATACACAACTAATGAATCTTCATCTTTTCCTTCTAGCTATCATTTTTTTTCAATCAAACTTTGGACTATCCTTTTTTAATATGTTTTCCATGGATTTCCCAAAGTTGTTAAGATTTATCTTCAAGGACCTAATGATTTCATACTAATTGTTAGAAATAATAATCCACCAATATAAATGGGGGGGTGGGGGTGTGAATTGATTATTGAATAATTATCATCTTCAAATAATCTTAACCATTTAATCAAAGTAAAAAATAACCATACAAAGATGCACATACACAATTACACTAGATATGTTAACTAGGGAAACCCTTGATTAGAGAGAAAACCCCAGTGGGAATGATGATCACAAGATGATGTACTAATATAAATATTCCTTGCTAGAGGATGGACCCTGTTAGGAGTCTATTACAACATTTAGTATATATGAGATACTATTAGGAGACTTTGAATCCCTATTAGGATATTCCAACCTTGTTAGAAGTTGTGCCAACCCTGTTAGGAGTTGTGGAAGATAGAAGGACCCACTATCCAAATAGTTTTTGGGGCATGATCACCAAACTCACTATCCAACTAATCTTTCAACTATTCCTTGTATAATAGTTGTCTATATTGTATGTTAACATCTTTCCTCTATCTTGTCAACTAGACCAATAACTGTCAAACTTGGTAGACCAAGTCACGAACCTTGGATCCAAGTATCAAACTTTGCATCTCTCAATAAAACTTTAGCAATGAATTTTCCTTCACATTCACTCTACTCTAATTATCTTCACATTCCACTCTTTGTGCTTCTTGGAATCATTTGTACATCTCATACATGATAAAAAAAAATGTACTTCCTTTATACCATATCCATAAAATAATTCCCTGAGTTAGCTATTACACCTTCTCAATTAATTATTATAGGACCACATTAAGAGTACATTACACTTAGCGATAACATTAATCTTTTTCCTTGTAACTTGAATAACTTTCCATACATGTAATAGTATGATGAGAAAGCTTAGCTACATCATTGCAAGAATGTTTTCTATACATCTTTAACTTTGGCTTCCCACAATAACAATTTTGATAAGAGATATAACAACTTTACCAGAACATGCCTCTATGAACACTATCTCAAAATAATCTTCACTAAAACTTGCATAACTTCTTTTAGAATTAATATCTTATGCTTTTGAGGTTAGCAACATATACTATACACTTAGCATAATATCCCTTTAACCTTGCTTAGTGAAAATGTGTTCAACTAGTTGTCTGTACCAACTTGATCTTTACCACTGTTCTTCTTTCAGATACCATAGAAAACTACTATGTTGACATCAATGACAAGCACAGTCATGAATGCAACATATCATCATGATAATGATCTAATCATGTTTCTAAAATACTCCCCCATAGATGTATCATCAACATTCATACTTCCAACATGTTGCTCTCAAGATTTTTTTGCTTCTCCATGACAAGTGCAAGATTCCTCGACTAGTGCACATGGACATTCCTAATGATACTGTCCCTAAGACTCTTAACAAAATATTGTGTATGAAGTGCATCATCAAGATGGTAACTCAAGTATTACCTCAAACCAAGAAACCACCTCTCATACTAATCAACCATCTTATTCCCCTACTTAAGTTCATGAAACTCATCAGTATAGGCCCCATAGTATTGTGGAGAAAGGAATTTATCTCTGAATCTCTCATTAAAGATCTCCGGAGTGAGATCTGCCAAATCAATATGGATCTTCTCAATCTACATATACCACCATATAGATCCATGGTCTCTCAGATGCATAATAGCACAATAGGCCTTCACATTGCTTCCATAGGGTAGTAAAGAGAAGCATCATCCCATATCCAGTAACTAGGTCTCAATCTTGAGTCCCATCCCTTGGCCATTAAACAATTGTTATTTAGACCTTTCAAGTTCTCACATCATCTCAAACCTAGGTAAGGTCATCATCATCTCAACCATGACATCTCCAATAGTACCATCTCGCACTAGGTGGTGTATGAGAACATTTCTACTCTTGGCCACATTCCTCTTCTTCTCTATTATCTTACATATGGGAATATCCATGATGAGATCCCTCTTCTTAACCATGATCCCATTGCTTTTCCTCAACATGAGGTCCCAATAGAAAAATAATCTCTTTTAAAAAAGGCTTCAATGCCCCAATGCCACCATAATCATTGGTATTGTGTTCATCCCTACCATCCTGACATTCCTCCTCTTCTTCTCCATTATTATTTCATTGGTTATTACCCTAATCACCAAGCCTACATGTAAGAGGCATCACTAAGGAAGTAACAAGATAAGGGTTAAAGTCATATGTTACAATCATAAGTGTCACAAGAAAAGGCTAAAATAAGATAACAATATATGCAAAGAAAAAAATATCATAATGGGATCATAACACAGAGATCCCAATGTTGCATGCAACATGGGCTCTAATACTAGATGTAATGCCCTACCTAGAGATCCTTGGAAAAACAATAAATAAATTCTAACATTTTTTTAGGCATGGAATTAAACAACATCAATATGAAACCAATCATAAGATCACAATAGAAGACTTGACCAACCAATCTAGGCTTCCAAAAAAATCTCCAAACAACACTAAAACAAAAAATGGCAAAGCTACCAAGGTCATAGAATGCATTCAAATCCAAGAGACCCTAAATTGAAAAAGTCAAGCACTAGAGTTCAAGAACTCCATAAAGGGTAGCCATGTCAACTCTCAAAATGTTTAGGTCAAGTGAAAAAGTGCCTGCTAGTCACCCAAGTAGGTTTTCTCATAGGCCCATGTGATACTTTGCACTATAGATGTGTCATATTTCTCACTATAGACATGCAATACTTTCAAACAGCCATGTGATACTTCTCTAGTATAGTATGATATTTCTCACAACTATCCTATGATACTTTCAGGGGTAATGAGATAGAGTTGTCTATAGTTGTGCAATACTCTTCCAGTATCATATGATAGAACTCAACACTATTGTTTTATATTTTCTAGTATCGTACATCATTTCTCCTTAAGGCATGTGATACTTTATCAATAGCACCCAATGCTAAAGCATTTTCACCCAGGAATGCAAGGAAATGTTTCTACAAACATTCAAAGGTAAAGAAAAGAGTTCAAATATCTACACTAGAGAGTACTAGATCCAAAAACTCAAGCAATGGACACTCAAAAGAAAGAAACATTAGATGGAAATACAACTATCCATTTGATCGATAGCAATATATGAAAAACATGCGTAAAGAAACATCACAATATAGATAAAAAACTAAACTTGTGTGTGGTTCCTCCCAACCACAATAGTATTGTGAGACCTTAAAGGCCCTAGCCATCCCTTGTGTGTAACATCCCAACCTACCAAATAGATTTTCAGAGCTATCTTATGATGGCGTCACTACTACATTGTAATAACATCATAAGAACAAGAAGATCTAACATGTTAATCCAACAAACCATAGATAATCCAACTAATAGTGGATCACATCATCTAGCCATATGCTAAAACATCATCATAAAGGGATGCATTGATGAAACTAATATCAGGTAAAAATGATATCCCTACATTCCAATTAAAGCATAAATCATAAGGAAACATACTCCAGAAACCTAAATATACCAAGTGAGACATTAAGCATCAGTCTCAACTAGAATAGACTGTCTTTGTACATTGGTCCCCAATAATGGTATAGGTAGCATGGAACTCGTAGGTCCACTCCTATCATGCTTATGGAGATAATGATCCAACCACAAACAGAAATAAAGAAAAATTTTATGGCTAACACTCATGCCAAATAGTAGAGAGGACTAAAACCAAGATAATGAGATAATGTAGTTACAATAAGTCCTGGTCAAACACTCTATGGGTCAACTATGTGGGGACTATAGTGGAGAGTAATATGCCTGGTACTCCCAAGCTCAACCTAGCATAGAAACACTCTTAAGGTAATCCCTCAGAGGCCATTGTAGAGTGTTCTCAGAGTCAAATCATAAGACTTTCACCCTCAAATAAACCATAATGGCATCACATTTTACTTATTTTCGTTTAATTACCCAGTTTATTTCTTTAGTTATCACTTACATAGAAACTCGTTTACACCAACCTTGGAAATTGTCATCGAGGTTGCGAGAGAATTCCCTCCACTTCCTACCCTACATACCCATGCTCATCATAGGATGAGTGCCCATAGGCAATGCATATTCCCAACCCAACCATAATGAACATTAATCTACCAGAATCACATGGGAGTTTGGGTCTTGCAAGAACTGAAAAATGCATGTACACGTGCTTATGTGTAGGCACACCAATATCATGAAGTTCATAAAAGCAAGGGCTCACTGAGAACACAAGAAAAATAAAACTCAACTAAAAAGAATCTTCAGAGTATAGATGTGGCAAGAATCCCAATTCAACATAAAAGTACAACAATGGTTAGATTGAAATCCTATGGATAATCCAAATCCATGACCAACACCATGTCGAGAAAACTTGAGAAAACTAGGTAGCACACAAATCAAGGTGAAAACCTCAAAAAACTAATGTTAATGAAAATAAATGAAAATTACACCCATTTAACGCAAGGATTAATGAGCCACAAAATCCAATAAAAATTGGGTCTAAACACTATATGCAAAAATGGCTATCATAATGGTGCAAAACCACACACCCCATCCCAGAAATCAAGGAAATAATCATACCCAACCAATTGGGTGGAACTAGCAATAAGAAATGGAGGGCAATGCTAGTTATCAACCTCCTGACATATAACTACTAGAAACAAAAGCTGAAATAGAGTTGAAACAAGAAAATTGGAAAACCCTACCTAATACCCAACAGGGAAAAACTGAGATTCTCAACAATAAAATAAATATCTCATAGAACTTACCAAAAATCATGGCAATCCAAGGTCTCCCTGAGCTAGATCCAATGAGACTGATCTTGCAATGATTTCATGCTCGTAGCTTCTATAGCAAACAAAATGTAATAATACAAAAGAGGATTTAGAAATTGCTCTCAATTTTCTTATTTCAGAAAGTGAGAAGTGAGGAATAAAATTCCTTTTTGGATACTTATTCACTTTTTGATTGAATAATGGATTAGGGAAATTAACTAGGTCACCTAGTTAAATCCCGATTCAATCCAAACTAAAATAGGCTATCCATGAGAGACTTCCTTATCTTTCTTCAATTTCCTCAAATTTTGTCAATCTCCTGAAGTCAGTTGGGCCCCAAAGTGGGTCTAGCTAAAAAAAATCATTTTCAAAAGAATGAAATTTCAAACTGATCTATCAAATTCCTTATAATGATTGAACTTGAAATCGATCACTGGTTGATTATTGAAAGCTCATTTTTTATTGTTCCAACAGTGTATTTTTTTCCCAAGAAGCCTCTAAAACATTCTTTAAAAAATGACCAAAACACCTAACATACTCTGGAAAATTTTCTTTTAGGTTCTATTGTGTAAATTATTTCAGTCTACAAAATATTGCTTCTTGAAGATCACTCAATCAAAAGTTATCAACAAACAAAATTGTTCTTTTCAAACTGTCTACAAACAAACATGTCAAAGGACAATAAAGTGTGTTCAAGTTGGGCTTTGAAAATAGGTCTAATGATCACTTGAGGACCTGAAAAATGGGGCATCTTTTGTAGTCACATGGAAAGTATAATTTTTTGATTTGGTTCTATGATAGATAATAGGATAAATTCAGCAGGTGTTCAAAGTTGGGTACTTAGAATTGCAGGACTAGGAACACTAGCAGAACAACAATTTTTGCAAATGGATTTTTCAAGGCTTGAAAATTGGCACACTTTAAGTATTTTAAGAGTATAACACAATTGTACAATTCATTTGGCTCAATATATCATTGTTTTAGAGTTATGACATCTTGAAAAGAGCTACCGATCAATTTGCACTTTTAAACACCAATAGAACTTCGGAAGTTGTATTTAGAATCACATTTGAAAACTAGTCAAATGGATTTTTGATAGGCTGAAATCTAGAACATACCATGTCTCTGACCCATAGAATGTAATGAAAAAATAAATTCTTCAATAGGGTCAATTGTATCAAAGTTATTACTAGTGAAATAAGGCTACCTAGAATTCTAAACAATATGCATCAGCATGGCAACAGTAAACAACCAACTTTGTGGGATTTAAAACCTAGTCAAAACATATCAAATGACTTAAAATATGACACATAGGTTCTTTTATATGCAAAATTGTAAGAATTTAGTATAGATCTAATACCATGTAATAATTTTCCTAAGGGAAAAATTCACTTAGGAACTAAGAACTCAAATACAAGCACAACTATAGACCAAAAATGGATATGATCAATTAATCAGAGTATGTCCTAATACATTTCTTTATTTAGTATATGATGTGATGTACAAACACACTAGGAGTGTCGGTATATTAAGGCCTCTCAAGAAGCACCTAGAATGTCTCTAGAAAGAACTAGGAGATAAGATATGCATTGACAACTAAGCACACACCTTATCCAACATTCTAGATGAGTGGAGAAGAATGAGAATGTTGCAGATAGCATGTGCTTAATTAGTGTGCTAACTCCTATGTTGTAGACACCATGTACATAAAAGAGGTGTGAACTTCTATGTTGTCAACATGACAACTCACAAGAGTATGCATACATATGCATTAACCTAAGTAAACTTAAGTAAGTGCAAATAGTAAATACTTATTTACACCAACAATAATAAATGCTCCCAAAGTAGTGATTTATGAAACTTAACCAGGTGCAATATATTCAATTGAAAACTAGGCTTCTTGTCATTCTTTGACACTTAGGCAAAAATGGAGATTTGAAGAATGCTCAAAATGGAACTTTGTAGAATGATTTAGAATGAAAAATTATTAACATAGGACACATGGATATACTAAATGTAAGGTTTTAGAAATATGAAACACTTCATTGGCCTCAAAGTGATGATTGGGTACAGATGCATGAAAAGAGCTTATAGGGGCTTAATTTAACTTGTGATATTGAGTCCCAATAGGATCTAAAGATGAATATGAGGTTATTTGGAATATTTTGAAAACTTTAATACCACTATTCAAACAAACAACCTAGATGATTGAGAAATTGATACCTTGCATTGGGAAGTTTACTAGAGAGACTTTTCTTGGGAGATTGGAAGTAGTAGAGTGAGGTTAAGGAAATTTAGAGAATTGTCCAGAGAGGAAACAACTTGTAGCACACTGATTACTTGCCCATCTTTATCAAGGAGTGCAAGAACTAGTGGAGACTATGGTTGCAGCATTAGATCTAGATCTAAGAAGGATATAAGAAATGAAGGAGGAATTTCCTTGCTTGTAAGAAGAGAACCATATGGTAAGAGAATTCTTAAATGTTGGACTTGCAATAAATTTGGTCATTATGCTTCTAAGTGTCTTTAAAAAGAGAAAAAAATATAAAAATATTTTCAATTCTAGAAGACTAAGAGATTTTTTTGTATGCAAATGAATATGATGAGACTAAGGAGAGAGTTCAGACTAGAACTGATGATGAATTAGTATTTGTGGCTATAAAAGAAGAAAATATTGAAAAATAAATTAGAGAAGAAAAAACCCTACATTCACAGGTTGAAAATAAATCTGATTGGATCATAGAAAATGGGTGTTTACATTATATGACTTGAGATATGAATAATTTTGCTAAGTTTAGAAATCATGATGGAGGAATTGTTAAAATTGGTAAAAATGGAACTTGTCATGTCACCGAAATAGGATCTATTACTCTTGATGGAAATACTAACATTGATGATGTTTATTTTTTTATGGATTAAAGCATAACCTATTGAGTTTTGGATAGCTGGTTGATAAAGGTTATCAGTTGCAATTCACATAGAATACATGCATTATCAAAGATAAAGATGGTAAGTTGGTTGAAACTAGTATAATATCCAAAGATAATCTATTTCAATTGAACCCTATAGAGATGAATTTTTTTGTTACAAAGATGGATAAGAACTGGCTATGGCATAGAATATTTTGTCATATAAACTTTGACAATATTGTGAAGGCTGATAGTACATTTCATGTTAGAGATCTACTTAGAATCATTAAACCTATTAATGTTTTTTTTGCAAAGAATGTGTTATGGCTAAGAAGAAGAAGGATTATTTTCCTAGCAAGAAGTTCACTACCACCATGAAATTGGAGATTATTCATACAAATTTTAGAGATCCTACCAGAGCAAGAGGATTCTATGGTGAAAGGTACTCTATAATTTTTGTTGATGATTTCACTAGAATGATGTGGGTAGCATTCCTTAAAGAAAAATTTGAAGCATTTGAAAAGTCTAAGTTGTTCAAGAAAAAAATTGATAATTAATATGGTGTAAAGATCAAATCCTTGAGATTAGATAGAGATGAAGAGTTTAGCTATAGATATTTTAACATCTTTTGTGAAGAAAATGGTATTAAGAGACAGATATCAACACCTAAGACTCATGAGAAAAATGGGATTGTTTAAAGAATAAATAGGTCTATAACTAATGTGGCAAGAGAAATGATGTATCCAAGAGGTTTTGGAAAGAACCAATCAACATAGCAGTATACACCATGAACAAAACACATATTGAAATAGGTACAAATAATAATCCCTATGAATTATGGTTTGGACATTCACCTTCAGTAAAATATTTCAGACTTTTTGGAAGGAAAGTGTTACATAAAAAAAGATGATGATATTGGTGTGTTTGATGCAAGAAGCCATGAAGGTATTTTCCTTGGTTATTCATAAAAAAGAAAAGCTTATATATGTTTTGATCAGACAACTAAGACTATTGTTGAGTTTGAAAATGTGAAAATGGATGCAAAGTCTTGAGTTAAAGAGAGAATTGGCTGGCCAAGTAATCATATTAGAAACCTACATCAATAGAATACCTATTTAGGATTGGACACCCTAATCTATTCCTAAATGAATTATTCATTCTCATTTAATTATCAACCAAGGATGTAAACTTGGAATGTTATTTGCAAAGTATATGCTTTCAACTTTCTCAATCTAAGACTAACCTATGGAACTCAAATACTTGAGCTTTTGGAAAACTAAACTAAAACTAACAAAGCATGTAATCATGAATAGAGGCTACTCTAGTCATCTATGCTATAGGTAACAATTCACTAAATCTATTATCAATGGCTATAGGAGAAATAGAGTTCTACCTTACTTAGAAACAAACAAGGAAATGGAATCTATTCTAATGGAATAGTTTACTCACCAAGTGGCCCCCATTGGATGAGTGAACATGAAATACAATCAAGATAAGAGTTATAAACTTGAACTCTACATTCTATTCATTCATGGAAAAATATTACACTTGATTAAAAAATAGTATCACACTTTTTTGTTATGAAAATCAACTCATTTTATTTCCCTTGTAGGGCCCATTTGTCGTTGCACCAAAAGCCATGACTATTAGTGAACATGGAACACCACATAATTAACCACCTGTGGGCAGGGGAGCATGTCACATCACCCAACAATCTCCCCCTCGACGTGCATACCAAGTGCTTACACGGGTCGGGAAGGCACGGGGGAGATTTGAACCCATGACCAGGCCAAAACCAGGCTCTGATACCAATTGTAGGGCCCATTTGCCATTGCACCAAAAGCCATGACTATTAGTGAACATGGAACACCACATAATTAACCACCTGTGGGCAGGGGAGCGCGTCACATCACCCAACATCCCTGACTGCTCTTGAAGTTACAACAGTTATTAAACTAAAACTACTTCCTAAATCCAAGATCACTCCATTAATGAGGATCAATTATAAACTCATAAAGTTTAAAATAGAAACAATATTAACCAAAAATAAATCCTCCAAGATTATATCAAGTTGTGGAAGCTACATTTGTGAACTGCAACAACAGAAAGCTATAAATGATTTGCCCTACCTGTAAAGGTCTAGCAATCCATGGTTGGTTTAGAATTCTTTAGCATTGAAATGTTGATCCTTGAATACCTATGGCAAACACTTGAAAAATAATGAATGTGCACACAACCTTCCATATAAACATATATATTTCCATCATCAATATTAGTGAAAAGGTGTAAAGTTCTAATTACCATTCTTACAAATCATATGGCTGTAGGAGGAAAACTACCCAAAACATAGCACAGATGGGGAAACATTTATTAGCATGTATAACTACTTCATTATACCATTTTTTTCCATGAATTCAATAAAATATAACATCTTTAAATTATCCATATTTCTACTTCATGTCTTTGTGTGTAGGTGCGCGTGCGCACGCGCCCACACACACACACAACATATATGTAAAAATCCATAAGTTCATATGCTTGAAACCATAAAATCATGATTGTTTGCAATATAACTATTTCAAAGTAAGATAAAAAAAGAACTTAAAAAGATTTCCTTTTAGAGGCCCATCAAGAATGTTGGATTATAGTTCTTATAAAAAAGAAGATAATTCTAAACCTGTTAGATAAAATATTGAAGTTTTCTTTTAGAGTAACAATGACTTGATAAATGATGTTCAAATTGTTGAACACAGAGAAGAACAAAAATCTAAACCAAGAGAAGAAGTTAGAGTTAAAATAACAACTCCCACATTGAACAAGAATTTGATAAAGAATCACCTTGGTGACCAGATCATTGGAAGTAAAGACAAAGTAGTGATGAAAATAAACATAATACACAAGGAATAACATTTGATTTCTCAAGTTAAACCAAAGAAACCATATGAGGCATGCAAGAATGATCATTGGATTGAAGCAATGAAGGAAGAACTAGAATAAATTTTGAATAATGATACATGGGAATTGGTTCCTAGAACTAAAGATAATAATGTTATAGGAACTAAATGGATATTCAGAAATAAGATGAATGACCAAGGTGAAGTTGTGAGAAATAAAGAAATATTGGTATGCAAAGGATATTCATAGCAAGAAGGCATAGATAATGAAAATTCTGGTCAAGTGTGCATGCAAAAAGTCAAATATTGGTATTTATTATTTGTTTTTTTACAAAAGATAGTTTCCAAAAAGAAATCTTGAAAATTTGTTTCTAGTAATGGGATTATCTCTCCTAGCAAGGATAAAATCTCATTAAATGTAGTTAGATATAGGAAGAAGATATCTTGATGATGATGTCAACAAGTGCATAGATTTCAAGGTTACATGTGTGAGAATTTGTATAAATAGTGATCTAATAATATTTTGTAATTATGAAAAGAAGTATGTAGTGTGCTATCTTAGTGAGGTCCTATTGTAATTGTAATTGGGAAAGCCTCAAGGTTGACTCAATGAATTATTTTGAGGACATGGTATAAAGGAAATTTATTTTCTTTGTGATGAAGAATATAATATATGTAAGTGATTATGAATTAGATAAGTAAAGAGGATTGGTGAGTGTGATTATGCAATCAAAGGGATTATTGTGATGTGAGTTTGTAGATCACACATTGAGATCTAAGAAGTGTTTTGGTGTGGTAGTTGAATTCTAAGAGGATAGAGAAAGAATTGAATTCTAGAGATCATTTGCATTTCTATTATTCTCAAAGGAATAATAGAGAGGCCAATTGGATAGTGAGTTTAGTGGTCTTGCCCTTGAAGCTTTATGGATAGTGGGTCCTTTTTGCTTCTTTGGAATCTCCTTACAAGGGTTCAAAGTCTCCTAACATGGACTAACATGTACTAAATATATTCCATTGTCTCCTAATAGATTATATCCTCTTACAAGAAACTTATATATTAGTACATAATTTTGTGGGTGACATCCTCATTGAGGTTTTCTTTCTAATTGAGGGTTTTCATAGTTAACACATCTAGTTTTATTATGTATATGTATCTTCTTGTGGTTTTTGTTGATATTTATCATATTTTTAAGATCTAATAAGGTTGATAAAAGTTGTATTGATCTAATATTTGATTCACACCTAACCCCCCTGCCTTAGTTGTCTTGGTGAACTTTACTTTATAACAACTGGTATCCAAGTATCATGTCCTTGAAGGAAAAAATTAACAACTTAAGGAGATCAATGGAGGGTCATTTAAGAAAAGAAAGATCTAAGATTTATGGACTAAACTATGTGATAAAGGGTGCTCCCCTTAAAACCATAAAGTCATAATAGAAACAAAGAAACAACAACAAATGCAAGAAAAAAATATGGACTTCTTATTTGTGTTGCAAATGTGAAATTATAGAATTCAAAAGTACAATATGATAACCCACATGGGTTCATTATATTAAATTGCAAGACTAAGTTGCAAATTACTACCCAAAATTTTCCTAGACAGTGTCTAGGCCTTTCTTAAATAGGCAATTTTATGCCACCCAAGAAGGTTCTAGATGCTCAAACTTAATACCTAGGGCTGATAGGCCATAACAATACATACAGAATTAGTTAAATACATCTTTGACAAATTATTTTAGAAATTTTAGTAGCCCAACTTCAGAAGGCCATAACACTCAAACTATTGCTCTGATTGGCTATTATAACAACTTTTTAGAAATGCTAACTCCTAATCTACAGGCTCAAAGCCATGCAAGCACCCTTTTGTTGAGCTTTTGGACCTCATTTAGGGACTCTAAGGCCTCCAATGATGAGCCTAAAGAATTTTTTCCACTAAAAATCCATAATAACTTCTTTGATACTTAAACTGGAGCAATGAGATTTTTATGGTAGGCTTATAACTCTAAAATGAATCTTCCTATAGAAAATGAGAACATTCTAAGCTCATATGAAAACTTACTAAAAATAGAACATTCTCATAAATAGTAACTATCATGTCTACTAGTCCTTATTAAAATGGAAATGACTGAAAATAAAATATTTTTGGGTGATGCAAGATTTATTTTACACCAATGAGGCTCCAACATCAAACACCTGGGGTAATTTGAGAAATGACTTTGTCATGTCTAAGGTGTTTAGAGGAAAATCAAGATGGTGAACCTTCTCCCTTGCTAGCCATGATGAATCCTCTACTAACCTCCCTTTCCATTTGACCAGATATTCATCATTAGTTTTGTTTGACATGACTATCCAATATCTCCTCAATCTCCTATTGAGCTATCATTTTGCATGATGCTTAACGGAAGGAATTCTTTCCAACTCCTCTCTTGAAAAGCTAATCTAAGGATAAACTCTAAGGTTCCAGGTGATCTTTCAACCTACTAGAATCTGCTCAGTTGAAGATAAATGTGAATGTTCATGAGGAGGCCTTTGCTGGTTTTGAAACAATTTAGATGAGATGTAGAATCTACTTACATAAGAAAGAAATTTATTTTTTTTATTTTTTTTTTTAAGATGGATCAATTCTAACAATGCAACTATATGAATTCCTAGTTTAACCAAGGGGTTAGTAAAGAAAATAAAGAAGATAAGGTGATAAGAAATTTTAAGCAAATAACATGAAAGTAAATCCTAATAGACATAAGCTATAGAAACAAAATGTCTACAAGTTAATCTTTTGAAAAGATCAACGGGAAACCAATGAAAATAGCAGCACCACTTCCTTAATTCCACTGATGTAATCATTGATGGGAATTCAATAACTATAAATTATTTCACTTGCCATCAAATTGCAAGGCCATGAAAAGTGCACTCATGTGAGACAAAAAATAATACTTGAACAATATGATGATCTCTTCTCAAACTAAGTATGTCAACAGAATTCATAGACCCATAGAAAACACCAGAATTAAAAGATCACACAACCAAAAATAACGCAATAAACTTTTGGCTCAATTATATTCCATGAACATACATCCACAAAATATAACACAATTAGTCAAGAATCGCTACACTCCAAATGCAAGCACCAAAAAGAATATATTATTGCAAAATAATGGTGGCCTTCATTACATATTAGATTTATGTATTTATAAGAAATCTTATCATTAATTTGTGTTGAAAGTGAGAGATATCTTTATGCAATCATATTCTTCTAAACTAATATAATAAATTTATTTATGTACAAACTAACTATCTAACTGGTGCTAAGTAGGACTCCATCCATTTTATATCATTAATTGGATACAGGAGCCTTTACATGCCATAAAACAAAGAAATCATGAGAGTATAAGAAAGAGAAATCCTTTAGATAATGTAGAAGTGATTGGAAGTGGAAAAATAGAAGCTCCATCTTCATTGGGCATCCATAGGAGTTAAACTATCAGTAGAATGCATTTCCAATGTATGGAAAGCTCTAAATTTAGAACTAGCAGTTAACAGTCAATGCACCTCTCAATTCCTAAAAATCTTTCATGACACTATTGAAAAAGTGCACCACTACACCTAGTGAACCTTCACACCTACACAACAACGCACATCAAATGTAGGCTCCAAAAAATGCAAAATTTCACACAAGTGTCAAAATCAAAATTCTAGCTTTTGGGTTCTGTTCCCCTTTATACCAAAACTATGTCTGGGTATTTTCCCTTGAATTTCTTATCTTAGTGACTTGTGCCACATCTAGAAAATCTAAGGCTTCATATTTTTCTCTCACTTTCTAACTACAATTGTTCACTTTGATATGAGTTTCTACAAAATCTCATAGTTTTACATCCAACTCCAATAAGGCTTCTTCTGTTCTGAATGCCTATCTGATATCCTCATCATTAGAAGTTTCTTCAAAATTCTTCTAGAATTTCTCAATTACTACCTCTATTGGAATTAACTTATCCTTTTCATCATCCTCAAAATATCTAAACATGCATTAGTATAATGCATTTCAGCCTCCAAAATTTTCTCTTCCCATTGCACCTTGAGCCTATGAATCTCCACATTTAATGTCTCCATTACTTTATTCCCATCCAAAATATTTTCTAACTAATGATCAATTTTATCTAATTCCTTAGCTATATATACATCCATCACCATCTAATACCTTTGTCCTTTGATAGATTGCAATGCTTGCAAGTCTTTTCCCCAGGTATGCACTTCATCCATTCGACCAAAATCTTGATTCAAAATAGCTATTAGCTTGTCTATATTCTCCTACATAATATGTAATAACTTCAGATTTCTTTGAATAATTAATACACCTTTCTCCTTAAAAATTTCTTTCAATTGCTGACAAGCTCTCAAAAATGGGTCCAACAGTATCACACCCCTATCTCTTCTCAATTTTTGCATTTAAAGTTTCCTCTAGGTTTGTGGGATTTAAAGAACCAAAAACTTCACTTGAATATCCCTTTAGGATTTTAGTTTTTCAGAAAAGTGTTATCAATTCTACCCCATCCTACTCCAAACTCTTGAATATATCCTTCATTTCTATTGTGACCATTAACTTAGCAATATCCAAGGTAGGCTTCCCAAGAATGACCTCGCTATTATAATAATCTTATGGCATCAATTCTTCAATTTTTGAATGAAGAGGAGGGATAGCCACATGAGAAAAAAATTTCTAGCTCTAATCACTTATAATGAAGGCTAATTTCTATGCATCCTTTGGAGGTGATTCAAGTTTCATTAGCACTTCAATTAATTCCATTCTATCCTCCTCTTCTATGGTGAATTGTTGCTTCTTATTTCTTATGACTTCCTTTCTCAACCATCTTGGAATATACTCCAATAGAGATTTTCCTTTCAAGGATGAAGGAGTCTATTCTTCTATGCCTTTTCCCTTATCTCTCCTTTCTAGGGTCCTCTCCATTTGTGTGAGATTTGTACTAGGAGTCTCCGTGTCTATAGATTCCATGATCCTTACCTCAATGTCTTGAGGAATTTCCTAAGGTTGTTCACTCATCTGCCCTTCTTCTAACACTTCCTTGGTAGGTGTTTGTTGTGGCTCATCCTCTTATTCTATTTGTACCTATTCTAATTTTTGGCTAGAGGAAGAGGGGTAGCCAATCCCTTATCTACACAAAATTTGATTTGTACTAGGGATGGTGTTACCCTGAGTCCTTGTGGTTTGGATGGTTGTTGAATCCAATTCTCCTATTGAGATTGATTTTTTGGAATATCTCTTATTTTATCCCTAACCAATTTGGTACCTACAAGCATGAAATCAAAATATGTCATCTAAAAGACATCAGTACCCTCCACATACTACTCATCTATCCACTATTATGTTTCATCTTCTAATGTGGTTGTCTAAATAGGCTCATCAAGGATAGATGGTACTGTGATTGTGGAGCTTATCCTCCTCTCTAAATCTATGGCTCTGGTGAGTTGAGTCTTATGGTTCAAAGGTAGATTATCCTCTTCATCCTTATCGTCCTCTTCTTCTACCTCTTCAGGGATTGGTTCAGGCACTGATGGGAAAGGGATCATTTTGCTAATAACCTTTTTCCTTCTCTTCATTATAGTCTTGAGCTTTCTTCTTTTAGGTGCAAAGTGGGAGGCTTTCTCTACTTGTTGAAGTAGAGAAATCTCTTGTACTTTAGTTTCTACTTCTCCTTGGCCTTGTTTAGCTTGTGGCACTTAGGGATCACCTTGAGCTTGTGTGCCTTCTACATTCTCTAGCCCTTGTATATTTTATTCTCCCTACTATGTAGGCACTTGAGTTGTTTTCTCTTTTAGCTCAACTTGCTAAGGAGAACTTGTCTTCCTCTTTTCTTTACCTTTACCTTTCTGAGCCCAATAGTAACCAACTGGCCTATTAAGTTGGTGCATTATTTCTATTCTCGCTAGTGATTGGGCTATGAATGTAGGTACCATGACCTTAGCTCCTTGACCTTTGGTTGGATAGGCTTGAGCATTGAAGATCATTGTCTCAGGAATTGGATCAAGTTTTAAAGGTCTCTTGATCCAATCATTTCTCAATTTAATGACATGCCTTGCCCTATGACTAATATCTATGGTTTCTTCTTTATCTATGAAAGCATTCATGATAGGTTGATCACCAATCTTATCCCTATTAAAAAATGGGTCAAGAAAATCCTCTATATCTTCCTGTACAATCTTAAATGGAATCTTTATCTTCAAATCCTCATCTAGTGATCTTACATGGCATCTTCATGCTGAAATATTTTTCTCGCTAAGTATTGCACTCTCATTATGTTATCAAAATAAGGCTGAGGGGAAATATTTTTCTCGCTAAGTATTGCACTCTCATTATGTTATCAAAATAAGGCTGAGGGGAATTACACTCAAAATATGGAATGTCTTGCCTCTAATCCACCTTGAAAGGTCTTATAGTCAAAGGCCATGTCCAACATATTTTATATTTCTTTCTAACCCTATCATATGAAGACAAGAGTTGTCAAGAGATCTCCAGGAGAATAAGTCTATCACTCGGATACCTGGAGAGCTTCTTAGGGTTGAGATTTGTACCTGCTACCCTCAAATATGTAAATGTTTGGAACTAGATATAGTAAGCTCTAACTTCTAATATTTGTGTAGCTACTTCTTTGGATATCCTCTTTGCATAATCCCCCTCTATATACTAGACTATCATGAATATGAAAGCATCATTTACAATCCTATATCCCTTTTTTTGTTCTAAAAGCTTCTTCTTTACCAGCTGAGGATATATAATATAGGGCTAGGAATTTACATCCTGCATACTAACCTTCTTATAGAGCCTAGGATAATTTGTTGCTCTTGCAGGTAGCAAGCATACCAAATATGAAGTCATATAAAATTTCTCGTTGTTCTTCACTGCCAATAGTTGCTCTCCCAAGTTCTCACTGAGGATGGATGACCAGTCAATTGGCATCTTTGTTGTCTTGATAGTCTCAATGAAATTGACCATCCATATGTTCAAATCTCCTAAACTCAGAAAACCCATGAATCTACTTAAAAGAATGATTGAATATCCAATATCCTCCTTCATATAGCCACGTGTCATATCCACTTTTCCTACCTTTCACCCTAGAAAAGTCTTCTAAATGAGCTATGATGACTGTATGATTTCAAAGGCTTCCTCCACATGTTTCCTATACTATCTCTCAGCTTGATGATAAGTCAATCTAATAAACTGATCTACCCTGGGTACCTAGAACACCTTCTCTATATTGTTGGGTTTAAGATCCAAGATGATCTCTCCAGTTATGCTTTTAAACACCCTTTATTTAGGAACATATCTTTCTAATAGGGTCATGATTAACTCTAAGGACTACACTAAAAATGGATGTGAAGATGCATTAAGTAGACTAGATCAGATCAATGTGGATACCATCTGAGATCTCTTAGTTGCTTTATTATATAGTGTGATGAATGCACTTAAATTTGTGTGCCCTAGTTTGGTATCCTTGATTTCTATGTACTTGTCCTGAAATCATGATTTTGTTGGCACACCCTAAAACTTGAACACTACAGTCTTTGGAACCATTTTCTCAGCAAGGGAACTTGATGAAGATGTCATAAAATCTACATAAAAATGACATTCATTAGTCCAAAGTTGAACAAAAATTGATTAATGACATCCTAGTACTGAGTTGAACCAAAACCCTTAAATTGGACTACTTGAAAACATGGAAAAACTTTATTTAAACCCTTAAAATGAAAAAAATAAAAACAGGAACACCAAGCGCACCTGACATGTGCACCTGACGCAACTTCTTTATAAGAAAATTTTATTATGTGTTGCACATTAGCACAACTCATGAGGTGTGCTGATGTGCAACTCATGTTTAGACTTAGGTGTGAAGGGTATGAAGCATTTAAGGTGTGTATAAGTGTACTTGGTTAGGTGTGTTGATGTGCACCTTAATTAGGTGTTCATTTGTTTATTCCTATAAGTTTTTAAGCTTTCCTAAAGTTTTTTGGAAAAGAAAAAGTTGTATAGTAGCACACCTAGTGAGGTGCCCTACTACACACCTTTTATAGGTTTTTAACATTATTTTTCTTTTTGTTTTTATAGGAGGAAATGGAGTGAAAGTTGCATGTTTTCTAGTGTGGTGCTGCATGAAGAGGAGCTCTATGGAGATGAATAAGAAAACAAGTGGAGAGAATAGGGGGTGTAGACACCTAAATTTGATTACACCGCTTTAGTAATCCTATTTAGTTATCTCTAAAGGCATCATTAATTAAATTCTCATTTAATTAATCTTTTGCCATCCCTAGCTGATTAATTTAATTAATCATCTATAGTCCTAATTGATCAATCAAATAAACCTATTATTTATCAATTAAATCCTATTCTTCTATCTAATTCCAAAAATCCCCATTTATTAAATAAATCTATTTGATAAATAAAATCCTCAAATTCAAAAACCCCTAACCTATCTCTAATCCTCCATTTAGCCTAATCCACCCCATCCACCCATACTAACCAAGCTTAGCCACTAACTCACCCACCCTCATTAATTCCATCCACTTGCACATCTCTAACATCCCTAATCTAATCGTAAACCCAAGCCTAATCCACCCCTTAATGCTGTCACATTTCCTAAACAAGTTTAAGACTTTCCTAAACCAAATCAAAGTCCCCCCTCAAAAATCCCAACCACCAAGTCATGAGTGCTCTTACAAACCATAAAAGACTGTTACAAGCCCACTCATGACTCTTACATCCATCTTCCACACTCTTCCCTCTTCCACACTCATTCCTCTTACATCTCTCTTACATACTCAACCCCACTCATCATGCCTTTAACGAACCCTTTACCCTACCCTCTCACACTCATCCTCCTTGTGACAAGTGTCACCTTCCCATTGGTGCTAAACAAGCACAATCCATGTGCTCCCCTTTGAGTGCATCTTAGCCCTCATTAACCATCTCCCCATCCTTACATCTAAGCCCTCCATCCCTCTACCCCTTGGCCTATAAATTGAATCCCATCCCAAGCCATTTCAACAAAAATCTTTGAGCTAAAGTTATCATGCCCTTTTGAGAGTCAAAATCTATACCCATACCCTTATAATGCCAAATTGAGAGCTCACAAAGCTACCAATTCGCTATTATCTATCTCCACCATTGAAGCAACTTTGAGCAATTGAGCATACATCCACATCAAAGGACACATCTACAAAATCAAGGAAGTATGGAGTGTTTTCTCTTTTGAGGTTTGCATTTCTTGTTTGCTTTCTTTATCTAAGCTTATATGTGAATTTAGTTTTAGTTTGTGAATGTTTCTCTTATTGCTAATGTTTCTTGCACACTAAAATCTTGTTCTACAGGGGGGTCCCTAGGTTATATAGCCTGGGGTGGTCAGTACATCTCTGTGAGGTGCACAGGTGCACAACTATGTACTTCCCATAATGTGAACTTCCTAATCATAGTTTGGTGCACTAGTGCACCTCTTTTTTTTAAAAATAAGATCTTTGCATTCTAAATTTGAACTTTTTAGAAACTAATTTTTGAATTGGGAACTAGGTTGGGTAAAAAAAATACCAGATGAAAACCCTAAATGATTTGGACCCCAAACTAGGGATTCAGAAAGCCAAAAATTTAGGGGATACCCATTTCTAGTCCAAATGAGGTGTGCATTGTGAAACCACAACATCTCTTTTGTAGCTAAACTAGCTACTAGAATACTCCACTGCGCTTCTACTGTACACTCGAAAGTGTCCCACTCTAAACCCTTCTATCCAAACGATTCCATGAGTTGGAATGCTTGGATGCCGGCTTAGAGCTCCCTATCCATGGAGTGCAAGATAGTATATTTAAAGAATAAGAAAACTCTCAGATGAGCCTTAGAGATACTCTTCTTGCTAGTAAACCATGCAATGGGAGGTTCCAAAGACAAGATGCAAGAATGCAAATGTCCCAAGGAGTTCCTCAAGCATGCAATGCAACTAAAGATTAAACTAGAATGAATATGAAAAGTGCAACTATTCTAAACATGAATGAGAGTGTTACAAAACCAACTATTAGACTATATGATTTAAGCTACATGTAAAAATGAAAGCTAAGCTAAGCTAGAATGCCATGATGCCATAGATGAGAGAATGTAGACAAGAAAGAGAAGTTCTCCACAAAGCTCCAAAGAAACCTGTTAGAAAACCTGCAGCATAACAATATTCAAAAAAATGGATTGAGGGGGAAAGCTCTCTCCCTTTTAAAGATGTATGGACGGTAGAGATCAAGATGAAGATGGTGGATGATCAACGGTGGAATTTGAAAATAAGAGTGATCCATGTGCACACACAAATCAACCAATAGAATATAAGTTGACTTGTCATATAAGACAAAAGTCACAAAGCCTTTTCTTTTAATTGCAAAATAGAAAAAAGACTTTATGTGTGCACTTTAAGTGGGTTAGAAGAATGGGGTCTTTTATTTAATTAAAAGGGGACATGTTCTTTTAATCAAATAATGAACTTAGGATAGCATAGTCAAACTATAGGTTACAATCAAATAAATTGATTATTAGCAATTTGGTCTAGGTAAATGATTAAATTAATTTAGCCAAAATGCTGAGAAAGGGGCTAATAGTATAGATGACCATTTTTAGGTGATTACATTTGCCCCTCTTTGACTAATGTGTGATCGATCTGGGAACACATTATGTCAAAGAAAATCGAAGCCAAGTAGGCGATGATAGATATAGATGTCTAATTCCGAAGAGTGAAATGCAGAAATAGATAGCAAGTCCTGAATGCACAGCCTGATAGCAGTAGTACTGAACACTAGGAAGAGATGATGTTAGAATTCAAGAAGAATACTAACACTTAGAAAAGCAGATAGAGTGAGAGCAAGTGAGAAGATCAAACAAATGCTCCTAAGTAGTGATAGAGTATTTATGCCCCCTCGGGATCGAAATTGAAATGAGGTAAGGGGATGCAAAAACTGGCTAGAAATGAGAAAATTAGAATATAGCGATGTCCAAGATGACAGATAGATGATTAGAACCCAAGAATGACTATATAAAAAAATTGATAAAATGCCCCAGTTTGACTAGAGTTGACCTTGAAGGATATAGCATAAAAATAAGGTCGAAATGAGTAGAAAGGTGATTTTAGACATGAAATAGTGAATTTAAGTAGATATGAAGTATGGAAATGATGAAGACATGAAGAAATGAAGATGGCCCAGTGATGATTCAGAGATTAGACCTCAAAAGGTCAGCTAACTGCTCAGAAGAAAGTAGAATTTTAAAAGACAATTTTGACCATCAAGATGAACTCGAATTTGGATTTCGATCCCAAAAATGAATCCAGGATGTTGAAATTATTTAAGAGGTCAAAACTTTATATAATGTGATGATAAGATAGAAAAGAGATGAAGCGAAAGATTAAGAAGGTGAAAAGACATGAACAAGAAGAAAGTAAAGAAATATATGAAAGGAGTTAGCTGATATGTACACAAAAAGATGAAGAGAGAGCTCTCCCCATATGCAAGAATGCAAGACTAAGCTAGAAAATGAACCTAAAATGCAAGCTAATATGAAAAGTGGTTTACCAGCAAGAAGTGCATAACATTTAGACTCTTAATTTCATCATTGAGCATTTATTAGGGACATCATGAGATCATACAACCATCACTAGTATAACTATGAGGATATGAATATGATCGATATTAGATAGGTATGTGGAAATCCAATCTAAGCATCAGAGACATGTAAGTCAAGATAACTACACGATTAGATTCCCTAAGTTTAATTTAGCAAGATTACACCTGTATCAAGGCATAAGCGCCAGGATAAACCCTGAGTGCGGTCTTGCAAAACAATCAAGGATGATACATTTATAAGTCAAAGTGTTGAATAGGACAAGCATGAATGCTTACAACACTATAGACAAACAAAAGTATACCCACAAGCAGAAATCAAGAAAATATGTCCCATGCCCCCAGTCTTCTAGTCAATGACATCCTTGAAAGACTATTAGGGAGGGAATACATGGCAAAGAAATCATCATAGAAAGCACACAAAGTAGATAAATGTTAGCATAGCTCAGTCATTTAAGTGTTAAAGTGCGTGTGTGTAAGTCACTTGGCCATTTCTTCCTGAATTGATTCTGATAGTGAGATATCGCGACATCGGAGACCATAGGTAAACTATCTGTAAAGTGTTAAAAAACACTTGATGTCAAAGTGGGGGAAGTGTTGAGAAACACTATTTTGTGAGTTGTCAAAGAAACCCTAATCCACAAGAATACCTCAATAGGCTAAGTAGCTATGCCCCCAAGATGAGGACAAGAAACAATTCCAAGCTAGGAGATGTGTAGCAAAGTGGATGATTGAGATTGATAGACATAGGTGCAAGGGTTTCAAGTAGCGCCTGTTTCTAGGTTTTCACCACTTTGACAGATTTTTTTTTTTTGGTGATACATCAAAGTGAGGTTTTCACTAAGATGATCATTTTTTCAGGACATTTTCTGATTTTTAAGATTTTTTCAGACTCATAGATATATACAAGATAGCTGAGCAGCAAGCCTCTATGTATAGAACTTCTTCAAGTGTAGGATGTTGATAGGTTCTGCAAGTTCTTCACCCTCTGAAGTAGACAATTGGTAAGCACCAGACCCAAATGATGTTGTGATAATGTAAGGACCTAACCAGTTAGGTTCAAATTTCCCTTTCTGTTCTCGATTTTGCTGATTTTTGGGATTCTCTCTAAGCACGAGTTCACCAACTTGGAACTCACGGGGGTGAACCTTTTTGTTATATTGTGTAGACATGCACTTCTGATAAGCTCTCATGTGATCAAAAGCAGCCTTGCGCCATTCATCCAGAGTCTCTAATTCCTGTACTCTCATAGCTCTATGGTCTTCATCGGTTATTAACCCATGTAAGGAGATGCGCAAAGAAGGTATTTCGACTTCTAATGGGAGAATAGCCTTAGAGCCATAGACTAGAGAAAAGGGTGTAGCCCCTGTAGGAGTATGAATAGAGGTTCTATAGGCCCAAAGTGCCAGATTTATTTGCAAGTGCCAATCTTTCCCAGACTTGTGAACTGTGCGGTGTAGGATTTTCAGCAGCGTTTTATTAGAGGCCTCAGCTTGGCCATTCCCTTGGGGATAGTAAATGGAAGACCAGTGTTGCTTGATTCCAAACTTTTTGCACAGCTGTTTTAAGTCTTTATTTTTGAATTGTCCTCCATTATCTGTAACAATAGAGGATGGGATACCATATCGACAAATGATGTGATTCAGTATAAATAGGGCAACATGTTTGCCTGTAGCAGCAGATAATGGTACAGCTTCAACCCATTTAGTGAAATACTCCGTTGCTGTGATGATAAATTTATGACCGCTGGATGAGCTTGGATGGATCTTTCCTACCAAGTAAAAGGCCCATTGCTGAAATGGCCAATATGTCACAGAAGGGATTAACTCTCGCCCAGGAGCATGTATCAAGTTACCATGGAGCTGACATTTCTGACAGGACTTTGCATAGCGCACAGCATCAGCTTGCATGGTGGGCCAGTAATAACCCGTCCTAAGCAGTTTTCGGGCAAGTGCAAGGCCATTAGAATGCACCCCACAAATGCCATCGTGGACTTCGGCAAGTGCCTTCTCGGACTCTTCTAGTTCTAAACACCTAAGCAACGTTCCGTCTAGACCCCTCCTATACAAGTCACCAGAGACCAAAGTGTAGTGTGAGGCATTACGAAGGAGTTGGCATTTTTGGTTGCGCGTGAGGGTTTCGGGAATAACCTGATCACGTAGGTAGGAGAAAATAGCCGCATAGCAGGAGGAATCATGACCTACAACAGTGTAGATCACCTGGTTATCTGAAGAATCATAGGCTGGATGACACAATTCTTCCACCAGGAACTCAAATCGCGATTCATGTTCTTGTAATTGGAGGATAGATGCTAAGGTGGCCATAGCATCAGCAGCCTTGTTTTCTGCTCTAGGAATTTGTTGGAATGTTACAAAGGTAAAATAGTTCCTTAGAGCATCTATCAACTTTTTATAAGGGATCAATTTATCATCCTTTGTTTGATATTCATTATTCACTTGGTTCACAACCAGTTGAGAATCCCCATAGATGTGTAGCTCAGTTATTCACCATTCAAGGGCCATTTTGATCCCATTTGTTAATGCTTCATACTCTGCAATATTGTTTGTACATGGGAACAATAATTTGTAGGATTTTGGGATCGTATAACCATGAGGGGAAACAAAAAACACCCCTGCTCCTGCTCCATTCTGTGTATGGGATCCATCAAAAAACATTTTCCATGTTCTGTCAGTAATGTTCATGATTGAGGCATCTAGAAACTCAATTTGTAGAGGTGCTACATCTTCAAGTGGGAAGTCAGCCAACTGGTCAGCTATGGCTTGTCCTTTGATTGCCTTACGTTCAACATACTGAATGTCAAATTCGGAAAGAATCATCATCCATTTAGCAAGGCGACCAGTAAGTGTAGCTTTACTTAATAAATATTTCAAAGGGTCTATCTTGGCAATCAAGTGAACTGTGTGGGTCAACATATAATGCCGAAGTTTTTGGGAGGCAAAAACTACAGCAAGGCATGCCTTCTCTATACTTGTATAATTTAGTTCATAAGCCACCAAAGTTCGACTAATATAGTATATGGCTCTTTCTTTACTCGTCTCATCACTTTGGGCTAAGAGTGCTCCTAGAGAAGAATCCGTAGCTGAAATGTACAGAATCAAAGGTTTTCCCAGAATGGGTGGCATCAAAACTGGCGGTTTTGCCAAGTAGCCTTTGATTTGGTCTAAGCTTTGTTGACAGTCACTGTTCCAAATATGGGTAGATCCTTTATGCAGATTTTTATTGAAAGGTTGAGCCTTATCAGCTAATTGAGAGATAAATCTTCTTATGGATTGTAGTCGTCCTTGCAGACCTCTAAGCTGACTGATAGTCTTTGGTTTTCACTATCATCTCCATCACTTCCATCATAATACTCTATCAAATTTGGAATATTAAATACTAGCAAAATATTCAATTTAGCATGCAATTCCACTGCATAATAATTTCTAGAATCATGCCTTTTCACTATCTTGCACGATCCAAACTTCTTCATCTTCATCTTATTTTATGTACCCACTACAAAATGCTCATTTATCAAATGAACCATGACTTCATCTCTGATCTAAAATTCCTTATACCTCCTTTTAACATATACCTTAGCCTTATACTATGTATTCATCTTTATGATGTGTTTCCTCACCTCCTTATGGATGTTCTTCAAATGTTCAACAAATTTTTCTACTTCAACACTACTTATCTCTCCTTTATCCAACTACTTCAATTCAAAAAAAAAATTGGGACTACTCCCATATGCAATCTAGAATGGTGATTTACCACTACTATTGTTCACATAATTATTATATGAAAATTTTTCCTATGGTAAAATCAAATCCCATCGTTTTGGCTTGTCTCCAACCAAACATCTTAGCAAGTTTCCCAAACTATTATTTGCAACTCTATCTATCCATTAGTCTATGGATTATATAATGAACTAAATTTCAAATTTGTCTTCAAATTCTTCAACAATGTACACCAAAAATAATTGATGTATAGGTAAGGGTATATATGCACAATTCCAATTTATTCTAAGATCAATCAAACTAGATAGAACATTTATCCAAACTTCTACACCTTAGTACAAAAATAGCACTAATGGATCATCACTTATCCCTTCAGCTTCACACTTAGCAAACTTGACTTAACACCCATGAATGGTAGATACTCACATCTTGGATCTATCATAATTTCAAGGGGTTCAATATAACACCAAAACCAAGGAATCATGGCCTAACAACAATTCAAACATAAATTTGATGACCCTGTCCTAATAATACAACAATTAGGCTAGTAGCCCTTCCAAAGGCAATTGATACCACAAGTGTAAAATCTTCCAAAGGACCCTATGATAAAACCTACATTCCTAACACCCTTTACTAAATTTTTCATAACCCCAAAAGGAAAAATATTGAAGTCACTTTTTGACCTTCCAACTTAGCAATGCTCAATAGGCCTAAAAGCCCAAATTAGGTCACCTTAACAAAGGAAGTACCAAAAATCCAATGAGATGGACCAAACCAATGCAACAAATAGTTAAATTATGAAAAGGGAAGAGAGAATCCAAGGTTTCACTTGCTAGCTCAAACCTTGAGGCATTCAAATCAACAAGTTTCATAATGTAGTAGAGTTGTCACATGGTAATGCCAACTCATTTGTGAATGTACAATACGGCCACCATCTACTCCTATCTAGAAACCACTAGAATCTTAATGTACACTTGACAACCTCCCATTCAACTAAAAATCAGAATTTTCCAAACGTGGAAATGGGAGAAATTGGCATTTTTCTTCAAAACCCTAGGTAGTTAGGGTTTCAGAGCAACTTTCACAAAAACCCTTATATCTCCAATCACCCAACAATTCAAGAGTTGAGAGTAGGCTCATTGGAAAGGTGATACAATAGGCTTCAACAAAAATTGATTCTCTAGCCACCCTTATCCATACAATCCATACTATGCACAAAAAAATAGTGTTTTTATAGGGAAAATGATGGTTTTTTATTGATTTCAAAGAAAAAGTACAATGCATGTCTTCCACCCAGCTATAATGGCTTATGAAGACCTTCTTCCAACTGATCCAACTGATTTTCAAAGGTTGTGACTATTGGAGGGAACCATTACAAACAAAAATCCTTATTATTGAATAAATGTTGCATTAATGCTATGTTATGCAACTTATTTTTCCTTTAAGACTTTATTATGACTTCTAAGAGATTATAACACCTCCTAAGACTTCTAAAAAGACCCTAGGAGACTAATAGACCCCTATGACCTCATGAAACAACTGGTTTATAGAAATAGAAAAAGTTGTTCAAGGGTTCACACAATAGGATCAAAATGCAAGAAATAACCAAAAATGCTAGAATAAAGTTTGAAAAAGCCTAGAAGATCTTAGGACTATTTAATTTGATGGGAGAAGACCTTAGAACTCCTTATTTTGATGGGTTGCTCTTGCACCATGCTGCCCAAGCTATTTTAAACTCAAGTTCCCACTTGAGGCTAGTTAATCCAAAGTGTAACCATTTTTGTTGATGTCTTGCTCTATCATCCAAGTGGCATTAATGTCAAGAAGACCTATCCACTTGACAAGGTACTACAAATAATTTTTTTTCATGGTCTTCTTATAGATTTTAATGTCAAGAATCTTCTCCAATTGAAGGGGTTGGCTTGGTGAAAGTTCCTATAACCAATCAGCATGTGAATTTTTCTCATCATTGGTACCTGTCATATATGCATTTCCTTTAAAAGGAATTAGATCAACAATGTTAAAAATAGGAGAAATAGAAAGGGATGGTGGTAGAGTGATTTCATAGGCATTTTCACCAAACTTGTGTTTTATTGTGCATGGCCCTATTTTCTTCATTTGAAGCTTGGTGTGTTGATCCTTGGGAAGCCTCTCCTTTCTTAGGTAAGCCCATACTTTATCACCTACCTTAATATGTACCTCTCTTCTCCTCTTATATACCATTTCCTTGTACTTTTATGCTAATTTCTCCAAATTGTCCTTTACCTATTCCTATACTTGTTTTATCATCTCTACCAGTTCTTCCCCTTTGTCATTGATTTTAAAATGATTTGGAAGTTCCCTCAACTCCATAGGTTCCCTAGGATGCATGCCATAGATTGTTTCGAAGGGTGTTTTACCTGTGGATCTATTCAAGGAGTCATTGAAAGAAAATTCAGCTTGTGGTAACAAGAGATCCCAACTTTGAGTGTACTATTTTGTCAAACACCTAAGGAGATTTCCAAGAGATCTATATATGACCATTGTCTACCCATCTATTTGAGGATGGTAAGCATAACTATATTGAAAATTTGTTCCCAACTTCTTATGCAACCTTCTCCAAAAATGATCTTGGAACTTGGCATCCCTATCTAACATAATAGACTTAGGCAACCCATGGATTCTAATAATTTCCTTGAAGAATAATTGTGCAATATGTGATGCATCATGAGTACTCTTATAGAGTATAAAGTGTGCCATCTTGCTAAAATGGTTCACAACCACAAAAATGTTATCATACCCTTGTTTTGTCCTTGGAAGTCCCATAAAAAAGTCCATTGAGATAGCTTGCCATGGCCTAGAAGGTATAGGAAGAGGTTGGTAAAAAATTTGGTTAGTAGATGCTCCCTTGGCTTGTTGGCATATGACACAAGTTTTCACAAATTTTCTTACATCATTTTGCATCTTTGGCCAATGGTAATACCTCCTAACTACCTTTAATGTTTTATCTAGACCAAAATGGCCACTCATTCCCCCACAATTCTTTTCTTTAACAATGTTATCCCTCATTGAGCACCTAGGGATACATAACTGATGTCCCTTGAAAAGTAAGCCATCTTGAATGAGATATTCAAAGAAATTGGTGTTATACCTACCCACTAATGTAGTACAAACCTAATAAATATGGCCAAAATCTTTATCATCTTTATAAAGGTGATTGAGAACACTTATCCCAATGCTTTGGAGTTGAATTTTCTGCACCAAAGTGATCCTCTTGCTCAATGCATCAGCCACCTAGTTGGCTTGACCATTTTTATGTTTAATGTTGAAGGAATATGCCTAAAATTGTTCCATCCACTTAAGGTGCCTGACATTCAACTTATCTTGTGAGTTTAGGTAGCTTAATGCATGGCTATCAGTGAAAACTACAAATTCTTTAGGTAGGAGATAATGTCTCCATTTTCTAAGAGCTTGGACCATGGCATAAAGTTCTTGTACCTATGAATTGTGGGCCTTTGAACCTCACAGATACTTCGAAATAGTCATTACCTGTAGAATCATCCTGGAATAAACATTGAGTTGTTTATCCAAGAGGTTTGACAGAGCAACCTGTCGCCTTCTATCTAGAAGGATTTTCCTAATTAATGTCCTCAAATTTGAGGTGTAGGCAACCAGACCTTCTAAGAATGAAGGATTTAAATGCAATGCAATTAGTCTATATGATCATGCAAAGTATTCTAGAATGAAAGATGAATTTTAATCTAAGAAAATGTAAAGTAAATTAATCTAAATGTATGCAAGATTAAATCTAAATGACAATTAAGCTAACAATGAAAAGATGTAAGAATATGCTAAAGCAAGGTGAGTGCAAAATGTGACAACAATTCGATAGCATGAAAATTCAACCTCTGTGATGAAGAAATGAGGGTCTCTTAAATAGACTTTCCTGGAATCCATCAATGATTGAGATCGATTTCAATCAACTATCAGGATTGAAGATGAAGTTCAGTCATAAAGGAAGATTCCCAAATCAAAGGGAGTTAACTGGCTCAGATATGAGTGTAAGAGTCGGTCAACTCAGATAGACTTCAGTGTAAAAGCAAGTGATCTGGGTCACTTCTAATTTGATCAGCAGTGAACTAGGAATTTCCTTTTTGAACTAAAGAGAGATTTTGGAGAGATATTTAATTTAATAAAATGAGATATGCTCTCATAATTACCTTTTCTTATTTAATTAAATAATTTCATACAATTAATTAGAATAGGCACATTTATTAAATTAAATAAATTTAATTCCTTAGTACATTAGCCTTAGGATATAATTTAATTTAATTAAAGTATAAATACTTAATAATTAAATTAAATATTAATCAATAGGTTTAATGTGACTAATATGAGTAAATACTATAGGAATTAAATAATAAGCATGATGAATGCAGATTAGGGTTTTCTGCATTTGACAATTAAGTCAAGTAGCGAGTAGCAGAATAAGAATTTGCCTAGTGACATAGGACTTAAGATTGATCAGAAATAGACCAGAATTGGTATCATGGCAATGAGCCAATTTTGGGGTATTACAATTCTAATTCATATGTGGAGTATTTCTTCTTGGCATTATTTAGTTTTTCTAAGAAAAATGCAATTGGTTTGCCATCTTGACTTAGGACTACCCCAATAGCTAGGTTGCTAGTATATGTTTCCACTATGAAAACCTTGTTGAAACCAGTGAGGGTTAGTATAGGATATTGTGCAATCCTAGATTTAAGGTATTCAAAGGCATCATTGGCTTTTTTTGTCTACACAAACTTAACTTTTCATCCTCCTTTACTGATATCCAAAATTGGAGCACACACAAGGCCAAAATTCTTCACAAACTTCCTATAAAATGTGGCTAACCCATGGAAGCTTTTAACATCACTTTTTGTTTTAGGAGGCCAGTTAACTATTGCTTCAACCTTTGAAGGACCCATTTTCAAGGTGCCTTGAGAGATCACAAATCCCAAGTAGGTAAGTTCCTTTTGCAAGAAGGTACACTTTTCAAGGTTGATAATTAGTTTATGTTCTTGTAATCTTTTGAATACCATGCTCAAATGTTTAAGGTGCTCTTCCAAACTACAACTAAATATCAATATATAAATTTCCATTGTAATCTTAAAAAATTTCATTCATTAACCTCATAAAGGTTGAAGGTGCATTGCTTAATCCAAATGGCATAACAAGCCATTCATACAAACCCTCTGTTGTTATAAATGTTGTTTTCCATTCATCCCCTAGCTTTATCCTTATATGATGACAACCTGATTTTAAATCAATTTTTGAGAAGTAGGAAGCACCCCCTAGTTGATCAAGTAGATCATCCATTCATGGGATTGGAAACCTATATTTAATAGTGATCTTATTGATTGCCCTACTGTCAATACATGTTCTCCATTTTCCATCCTTCTTTGGAGCCAAATTAGTAGGCACTGCCCAAGGGCTTAGACTTTTTTGTATCAAACCTTTTCCTAGAAACTCACTGACTTGTTTAGCAATCTAATCATTTTGTGCAGGTTTCATTTTGTAAGGGGCCTTATTGGGCAAGGAAGCACTGGTTATGAAGTCTATTTGATGACTTACATCCCTAGTGGATGGCAAGGAAGAAGGTAAATCATATTCCAATATCCCATGTTACTCTTCAAGAAGATTTTGCACCTCTTTGGGGATTGGCTTAATTTTATCAGACTTTACTTCCTCCCTTGGCTTATGGATCAGCACATACCCCTAATCTAATTACTTAATGGTTTCAAACATCTCTTTTTCATTTACAACAACAACTAAAGGTTCCTTTTCATGTTTTTGATCAGGAAAGGGTTTCAAAGTATAAGTTTTGTCATCCATGATTATGGTATAGGTATTCTTCCTACAACTATAAGTGGCATCCATGTCATATTGCCAAGGTCTACCAAGTAGCAGATGCCAGTTATTCATCTCCACTACATCACATAGGATAGTACCCTTAAAGTCACCCAAGGAGAATTCCACCATGGTTTTTTCAGTCACAAGGGTTTGTTGACCTTTAGTGAGCCATGAAACATGATAAGGGAAAGAATGAGGAGTCTTAACCAATTCTAACTTCTAAACCATTTCCTTAAAAACTAAATTTTCAGTGGAACCAAAATCTATGAGTAGATTACATACCTTCCCTTGGCATCTGACTCTTGTTCTAAACAAATTCTTCCTTTGTGGAGGCTCTTGAGCATGTGGCACTTGCAAAAATGTTTTTCTTGTCATCAATTCTATGCCTTCTTTAGCTTCAAGGTCTCTTTCCTCATGGAGAAGTTAAGCTCTCCTTTCATTTTCATTCTTGTTTGCTTTCTCCAAGCATTTGTTGGAGTAATGGCCTATTTGATTGTAGTTATAACACTTTGGAGGCCTATCAGACCTCCTCTACCCCTATCAAAGGATCTTCTACCTCTTACATGTCCCCTTCAACTAGATTCTTCTTGTTCTTTAGTCTCTTGATTAGAGGACTTATATGATTTATCTAATTTTCCTTTATTCCAAGAGTTTGTTCTTGATCTTTCATTCCTTCCTCTACCTCTTCCACCTTGTTCACTCCTCCTTTTGAACCTTTCTTCTACCTTGGAAGCCAACATGAAACATTATTGGATAGTGTTTATGGTGGTTAGGCTCAATTCATCTTGAATTGACAATTTTAGCCCTTGCAAATACATTGCAAGCTTCAAGTTCTCTACTTCTACAATACCAAACTTCATCACAAGATTGTGGAATTATTTATTATATGTTGGGAAATCCATATCTTTTTATCTTAATCCCATCCTCCTCTTATGGAGTTAAACTTCATAATCTATAGGTACATAGGCTTCTCAGAGCAAGGCTACCATTTTCTTCCATGTGGAGACCTAATTTTTTCCTTTCTTTACCCTATCATCTTGGATAAAGTTCCACCATACCAATGCAAACCCTCTTAGTCTTTACTTGGCTAACTTAACTTTCTAATTCTCAAGGATAGTTTCACAATCAAAGAAACTAGTTAGGGAATTCACCCAATCCATTGTAGCACCAGGATCCATCTTCCCATCATAAGTGGGCAAATCAAACTTAGCATCCAAGGATATCCTTTCCATGGACTTTAGAGTCTTCACAAGAAGCCTCTAATCTAGAGGGTATTATTCTTCTTCTTCCTCCAAAAGGGATTCATCATCACTCCCTTGTTCAAGATCACCAGAGTTCCCACTACTTCTTCCCAAGCTCTACCTTAAGCCTGATTATCTCATTCCTCATTTGCATTATCTCGGTATTTCTCAAATCATCCTTGCTTGTTTTCTTAGTCTTCTTTTGTTTTTTCTCCCTTAAATACTTCACAATCTCTGCATTTGTCACCCTTGATGATGATCCATCTCCTTCTTCTTTAAATATGATGAAAAACTTCAACCCTTGTAGATCGTAAGGCTCTGATACCAATTGATGTAGAGGTAAGGGTATATGAGCACAATTCCAAGTTATGTTGACATCAATCCAACTAGACAAAACATTTACCCAAACTTCTACACCTTAGTACAAAAATAACACTAATGGATCATCACTAATCCCTTCAGCTTCACACTTAGCAAACTTGACTTAAGCCCCATGAATGGTAGATACTCAAATATTAGATCTATCAACATGTCAAGGGGTTTAATACAACACCAAAACCAAGGAATCATGGCCTAACAATAATTCAAACATAAATTCCATGACCCTATCCTAATAATGCAGTAATTAGGCTAGTAGCCCTTCCAAAGGCAATTTGTACCACAAGTGTAGAATCTTCCAAAGGAAACTATGATAAAACCTACATTCCTAACACCCTTTACTAAATTTTTCATAACCCCAAAAGGACAAATAGTGAAGTCACTTTTTGACCTTCCAAGTCAACAATGCTCAATAGGCCTAAAAGACCCAATTAGGTCATCTTAACAAAGCAATTACCAAAAATCCAATGAGATGGACCAAATCAATGCATCAAATAGTTAGGTTGAGACAATGGAACAAAGAATCCAAGGTTTTAGTTACTAGCTCAAACCCTAAGGTATGCAAATCAACAAGCTTCATAATGTAGCAGAGTTGTCACATGGTAATGCCAACACATTTGTGCATGTATAGTAAGCCCACCATCTGCTCCTATCTAGAAACCACTAGAATCTTAATGTACACTTGACAACATCCTATTCCACTAAAAATTAAAATTTTCCAATAGTGGAAATGGGAGAAATTGGCATTTTTCTTCAAAACTCTAGGTAGTTAGGGTTTGAGAGAAACTTTCACAAACACCCTTATATCTCCAATCACCCAGTGATTCAGAAGCTCAAAGTAGGCTCATTGTAAAGGTGATTCAACAAGCTTCAACAAAAATTGGCTCTCCAACCACCCTAATCCGTACAATCTATACTAGGCACATAAAATAGTGTTTTTGTAGGAAAAATGATGGTTTTTTATTGATTTCAAAGAAAAAAGTGCAATGTATGTCTTCCACCCACCTATAAGGGCTTATGAAGACCTTCCTTCAACTATTCCAACTGATTTTCAAAGTTTGTGACCATTGGAGGGAACCATTACAAACAAATATACTTATTATTGCATAAATGTTGCATTATTGCTATGTTATGCAACTTATTTTTCCTTTAAGACTTTATTATGACTTCTAAGAGATTTTAACACCTCCTAAGACTTCCAATAAGACCCTATGAGACTAAAACCCTGTGACCTCATGAAATAACTAGTTTATAGAAATAGCAAAAGTTGTTCAAGGGTTCACATAATAGGATCAAAATGCAAAAAATAACCAAAAATACTAGAATCAAGTTTGAAAAGACCTAGAGGACCTTAGGACTATTGAGTTTGATGGGAGAAGACCTTATAACTCCTTAGTTTGATGGGGTGATCCTACCCCAATACCCAACAAATTTGGTATCTCAATCTAAAACTATACTCTTTGGAAGACCATTTAGTCTCACCACTTCTTTGAAAAATAACTCTGCCAGATGAACATCAACACTACTCTTCTTGCAAGGAATAAAACGTGCCATCTTTGAAAACCTATCAACCACCACAAAAATAGAATCATGCCCACACTACATCCTTAGTAATCTAAGAACAAAATCCATGCTTACATCCTCCCATGGCTTCTCTAGTATAGGTAATGGCTGATACAACCCTATATTATGCTTCACTCCTTTCGCCATCTAACATACTCTTTAACCCTATACAAACTTCTTCACATCTTGGTGCAATTGTGGCCAGTAATAATTCTTAGCAATAAAAGGAATCATTTTATCATTGCTAAAATGTCCAGCCAATCCTCCACTATGCTTCTTCTTAATGAGATTTTCTCTCATTGAACTTCTAGGAATGCACAATTGGCTTCCTTTGAACAACATACTATCCTGGATCATGAAATCCAACCACTTTGTCCTTTCAAGTGTAACAGGTTTTGTACAAGCCTTCCATGCTTCACCAAAATTAGGATCATCTAGATACAAAGTATTGAGTTCCTTGAACCCAACCACCTCTATTTCTTGCAATTACAATAGGAAAAGTAAACTTCTAAGAGGGTGGGGGGGTGAATAAGTACTTCAAAATTTGACCCATTAAACATTCACCACACATCCATAACAAATAAATTGAAATACCATGTAAATCATATACGTCTAAAGCATTTAAGTAAGTAAATATTCACACATATTTGATACAAGATAGATTATCCAGAAACCCTCCAATGAAAAGGTAAAACTAGGGTGGAGATGACACCAACAAATCTTCACTACTGCAGCAATAAAGTGTATCCAATGAAGGTTACAATATTTGACCATCAAATATGATCTACTTTATGAAAGGCTTTCCCTATTAAAGGATTACAAAGACTATTATGTCTTACCTTATTAAAAAAAATTCAACACCTTCTTAGAAGTGTGCCTTGTTAAAGGAATTGAAATCATAATTAAGCAAGCACCTTTTTAGAGGATTTCAGTACAACATGTTAGGACTACTCTATTAAGATATTTAACTAATTGACCTATTAGCATGTCTTAGCATTGATCCTGTGATTAGCACTCTTATGCTTAATGACAAATCACCTCTATCCTACTATGTACTTGATCCTTCTTGATCAGATTGCTCTCTATTATTCACTATTTCCTTCCTCTATTGTCCTTTAACTGATTCTACAATACAATTTAGATCATAATACATTGGTTATCATGAATTTCCTAGTTTTCACATGAAAAACTCTCCTTGATCATTCATTCAACCTCTTTCATGCTCATTGAAATTTTATGGTTTTTCTTCCTTACAAAGACCTAGATGAATTATGGTTAGGTTTGAATTAAAGGCTTTACCTGATTGGGTGCATGTAATGCATAGGGAATCCAACTTAAGGTTCATCCTTATCACAAAAATATCATAATTCAATGTTTAAGTTGGCTCAAAAAATGGTTTACATAGTAGTTTGTGCCAATACAAACAACTATAACAAAATTGTGTTACTAAGTAACTGAAGTCCCTAGTTCTTAGCACATACTGACTTCAATACTATCACTTGACATCTAAATAACTCAGCATGTACTACTTTCTCAACTCTTGAATCACTCAACACATACTATTTTCTCAGCACTTGAGTGACTTGGCACTGACTATTTACTCGGCATGCTCTAACTTATATGTTGTTCTTGGCATATGGTACTTTCTCGATATGAACTAAGTACATAAGTGTATAGACACTCACTAGTCAAAACCATTCTGAGATCAACAATCTCCCCCTTTCACATGAGTGTCAAAAACACTTGGTCATGTATTAATACTCTTATTCTTACGAGCATAACATAACTGACTATTCAGCTTCCATACAAAATTTCAAAGTATCAAAATTTTGTAATAACTTATACCTCAAAAATCTCATAATTCCCCCTAAGTTGTTTGATCTCTCTTTTTTTGTATTGCATCAAAATCTATCCCACTAAGGAGATTTGCCTCAACTTATACTCTTTCACTTTCTTTATACTCTTACTCACATTATCTCTTACTCTACCATTCTTGCTCTTTGTGCTCCTTTGCTCCCCCATAGCTCTTACTCCCCCATTTTTACACTGATGTCAATGTGTCATACACTAAAAATCTATTTGTCCAAAAATGATTTATGGACCTCAAGAATAATCTTAACTCCAAAGACTTAATTTGGATGGCTAGCTTGGTAGTAAGGTGTACTAAGACATCTAATGTCAAAACATTAGGGTCTTTCTTCATAAGAGTTTCTACATAGCCTAACTCCTTTGTAGAATCTCCATGTGAGGAGTCAAGATATTTTAGATGCTTATCAATTTAGCCCTTATGTTGGCTTCATCTAAAAATAGTGCTACTAACTACCTTTGGGTTTAAAATAGTGTCCTAAAGTTTTTCTCACTTTGAGCTGGAGTCATGGGCAATTTAGCTCTAGATGATTGCATTTGACTTTCCAAGATCAAGATGTCATTCCTTATTTCCTATGTGAAGAGTTTAGGATTACATAGTTTGGTGTATAGAGAGAAAATGCTATCTAGTACCTTCTTCACACTTTCTATCTTAGTTGGCAATGCAACTTGTGTAAGTGTGATTTCACTAGATATCTTTTGATTTACTTTACTTTGAGACTTCCTCTCAGACCATTCTAATAATTTGGCATTTGTATCAAGGTTTGTATCACTTAGTCTTTCCACTATGTTGGTCATTTTTTCAATGATTGTCTTTGTTTCGTCTGGAGTAAGAAGACTGAATGCATCTAAGAAGATGTATTTGATATCAAGCATATCTTGCTTCTACCTATGCTCCCTTCTGAGTAGTTCTTGATGTTTATTTCTTGCTAGGGCTTCTTGAAGTATACCCATCTACTCAATTGTTATTGTTGCAAGATCAAACTTGGTAAATATAATCTCTTCATCTAAGCTTACATCTCCATAGGTTATTACATCTTCTATCTTGGATGAACTAGGACTTGACACTGAGAATTGCAAAGGTGTTGCATCTATGCTTAGCCTCTGAAGAGTTTGACTGGAAGAAGAGCCAGATTCTAGTAAAGTTACCAGTGCTTGAGTTACTGCTAGCTCCTTCAGCTTGGGTGTCAAATTGGCCTCTTTAGGCTTGTCCTTTTCTACCTCATGATCTGAACTACACCTTGTTCTTGTGTTGGAGGTGTAGGTGAATCTACCTAACTTGTTTGACTCTATGTGTCATTAGTGATTGGTGTTTCCACCTTATCCTCTCTAATTTTCTCAACCTTATATATTGTAACTTCAAGTACATTTTATGAGACTGAAGTGCTATCCATGTGTGTACTAAGAATGCATTATATTGTCTCCTTCCTCTGATATACAACCAAGGGTTTTGAAGGTTGTACACTAGTGACATGAGAAGTGATTATAGGTCATTCTAGTGTTTTCACCTCCTCCCTTGTAGTTATAGTCATTGATTTCTGAATTTCATCTATAATTACTAATATAGGGTTGTCACATAATTTGACCTATAGTTTAGATTGGTCTAGTATCTTTTTTAGATCTTCCTCTTTTAAGGGATTGAGCAGTAGGATCTGAAACATCCTTTACTATAATAGTTTTAGTACTTACACTTATTAACTATGGAGGCTTGACACTTAGCATTTGTGTATCTTGTACACTCTATTCTTGTTGTTGCTCTTCCTTAGCTATTGTCTTATCATCTACATTCATATTGGTGCCTCCCTTAACTGTTCCTTCTTCATTGTCATCATCTTCATCATCTTTGACCTCAATAGATTATTGTTCACCTTCTTTGACTATGGCTAGTCCATATTTGATCTTTCATATTTCTTTGGACTTCTTCACAGCATCCTCCATGTTGTTCTATAGTATGCTAAATGCCCTATACTTAGGAACAAATCTAACAACATATTTCTTTATGGCTTTAGATAGTTGTGCCTTGCTAAGTTTTGGCTTAACTTGAGCAACAGTTATCTCCCTAATTTTCCTCTCTTTATCTAAACAATAGTGCCATTTTTTCTCAACTCTTTCATATAGACTTTTAGGAATGGGTTGGAAATTTCTAGAGGAGCCTTCTTAAAATTAGCCATCATTGCATAAATTGCCTCCTCCACTTGATTCTTTTCAAATTTTCCAAGATTTTCAAAATCAATGTGAGAGAAACCTAATAAATCAACATTGTTTCTAACATTCTTACATAAGTTATGTAGATCTAAATATGGATTATGACTCACCACTTGGAATTGGTTGTCATCATTAGATTTAGTCCTTTCCTCATCAGATTAAGCCTAAGCAACATATTTTCATCTAGGTCTTTTCTATGCTTCACCTTCCTACTCTCTAGGCTTGGATTTCTCTTTAGCCTTTTGTGCAATGACTCATGCATTGGCCCTTTTAGTAGGTGCTATTAGTTTTGGGATGGCTTGATTTAGCAACATTTTTTAGGTCTTGTCACTACTTATGCCTTGGCCTTTCTCTTCTTCTAATCAATAGGAATATCTGATTCCTTAGCTTCTTCTTCCTAACACCTTCTTCAATCTCTATTTCTTCCTCTTGGGGATCCTCACCCTAACCTTGTGTCAATGCCAATGGTGCTTGAAATTGAGTGTCTTCTTCCTCTTCATGCTCTTCCTCTTTTTTGTCCTCCTCAACACCTTCACCAAATTTTTCTTTTAGTTTCTTCACTATTTTATCCTTCTTCCTAATCATTGAAGTAATATTCTACTCCTTAGTAATGTTTTATTTGTCCAACTCATAGTTAACAAAAGCTTTGGCATCTTTTTCCACTTCTTCTACAAGCAATGCTATGATTTCTATAGAGGCCCCATCAACATTAATCTCATAACCTAATGGCTTTAGCCATGTCACTCTAGCATTTGTTGCTTGAACAAATGTATGATCAACATCAACTAGGAAACAAACATCATCATAATATTTTTCCACTAATGATACCAAAATTCTTAATCTCTTCTTCATGGATTGTTTGAAATCCCCAAAATAACTAGTCATTACTGACTCGAAGTTATCACCTAATTGTTCAATGAATTCTCCTATTTGAACTACAACAGACCTATTTGTCTTCCATGTAACATTATCAAATTTAGGAAATTGTTTCTATACATAAAAGAATATACACACCAAAATAGATCCAAATTTACATTGAGCACTCTTTCTTTTCCTTATTGCTCCTAGATTTTCAATCAATTTTTGTAGCTACAACTTGGCAATATCCACTATAATTTTCAATCTCCACAATCTTGTAGCCCATATCCACTGAATGTAGGGTACACTGTTCAATCTACTTGATTGATGAAATTTATGTGAAATTACCCTCACTCTAAAAGCTATCAGGGGATCTATGATTGTGTCCATGGTCATTCCCCTCTTGCTCCACAAAGCCCCTATGTTGTTTTCAATAACTTATTTGGACTCACTTCTCATAGTCTTTGGTCGATCTACAGTTGGATACCCTATTACCCTATGAATTATCCTCTCTATGATTTTGATTGGTCCATTATCTAACCACACTGAGCTATCATGATTTCTTCTCAAAAAAATCTGGATCCACTTAGTTTTGAAAATGTTAAGGAAATCTAGGGTATGAGTTAACCCTTTATTTTCTACAATCTTGAATTATTCCCTCAACACACCATTTTCACATAATCTTCCATACTCCTCTCTAATTTCCATGTCACCAATACTCCCAATCTTACAATTATAACACTTTTTGACATCTTGAATCATTAAAACTTATGGTGGTATCATAGATAACACACCAAAGGGATCTTGTTTGCATGGTATGTCTAAAATAGCCTTGAAAATAAGTGGTTTTATCTCATTGATAACTAACTAAACATTTAAAACCTCTTTTCCCTCTACACCTTTCATTTTGGAAGAACTAGATGTCATTATATAAATATAGGGTTTAAGCTTGGCACATGACAAACACCAAGTAAATCCTAATGAAATGACGTCGAACAACTGCTCAAATCTCCTACGAATGCTTTGGATGAAATTTCTATATCTCCTTTAGCTCTTCTTGCTCTCTCTCAAATTCAAATGATGTTAAATGAGTAGAGATCAATCAAATATCCCTTTAAATCACTATAATTAATGCTAAGTGCTTACACAGTTGTAAGCTCAGCATAAACTAATTTCTGGCTCACTTGACATCCATTTGTCTTCCCATTTGCTTAGCAACCATAGGAAAATTTTCATGCTTGATGGTAACATGAAAAACTGACAAAACTTAAATATTTTTCATTGATTCCTAATAACACTTAGCATATTTATTCATGATTATGTAATCTTTTCATAACTAAATCCTTGAAACTGATGTATGATACATCATTTTTAAATATTAGTCCCACATACCTCTTGATTGCTTAGTTTTATGAGGTGTGATCACTTAACCCATTGGGTGAAGTGATCCCTTATCCACTTGATGTGCTGCAATCCTCCTTTCTCTTCCATGTCTTGTTCATTTCATTTTTAACATTTTCAATATCTACCTTGTCTTTTCCTTTATTGAACTCACAATTCGGTGCCTTTGATTTATTGGACAATATTAGCTAATGTAACAAGTCTTCAAATAGCTAAAACATGTGATTTGACTCAACCACCTTTTGTAGTCACTCCCAAAGTGTGTTCTAATACAGTTCTTAGGAACATGTCCATACTCTTGATAGTAGTAAAAACTATACCTTGTATTATAATCCCAATTATAAAAGTTGTCATTTTTCTTTACCTTTGTTTTCTTGTTTGATGACCATGTTGGATTAGATCTACACTCAAAAGCTATATGTTCATACTTCTGACAGTTATAACAATCTCCTTCAAATCCTAGAGTGTGCAATGTCTTGAATCTACATTCATGTGCCCAATGACCTTGTTTGTTGCACACATGGTAGTGACCCATGCTCTTCTGCTTAACATTCTAATTTAGATCATGCTCTTGCACACGTTAGTAGTATGTCCTTTCTTACCAAAAAAATGACAAGTATATTTTGAATTCTTACTTTTTTTATTCCTTTCTTCAAAAATTTGGATGATTCTCCTTCTTCAGTACTTGTGTATCCTAGTCCATAGGTATCATTGATAGATCTAGGGGATCTCATCAATTGTTCAACGTACTTGATGGCTTCACTAGGTTTATTGAAACTTTTAGTAAACTCCTTTTCCCTTTTCATATCATTGCTCAACTATTCATTCTACAAATTTAGTGTTGTTATCTCAATGTCCTTGGCATTTAGTTCATGGTTGGAAACCATCATTTGACCCAAAGTTTCCAATTGTATGTTAGCAATCCTAATTACCTTTGATGATCTCTCTTCCAATCTACTGGTCAAAACTCTGTTGTCATCTTCAATCATGGCTTTGTCTTCCTCTACTTTCTTTTTCTATTCGATCACCTCACATAGTAATATGGCTTGTGATTCTTGCTCTAACTTAATATTTTTTATTTCTTTAGCTTGAATTATGCTCTTTTCCATTAAATCTACAATTGTTGCATAAATACATTGGATTCTCCATTTTCAAATAGCTTAGTAGTGTCCATCTCTTTGTATTGTGTGTTATTTTCTTGAATAGAAATTTCCTTCTTTCTTCTCAATGATTTCTTTATATCTTCTCTTGCTTCATTTAGCTAATGTAGAATGAGATGTATTTCAATCTCCTTATTTCCAATAATCTTTCCCAACTAGTAGACTTCCATTTCCAAGATCTTTCTTCAAAGCTGCAAAGCTTATCTTTTAGAGAACAAATCTTTGACACCAATTTTTGGAATTACAATAGGAAATGTAAACACTTGAGTGGGGGGGAAGGGGAGGTGAATCTGTGCTTTAAAATTTGACCCATAAAATATTCAACCCAAATCCATAACACATAAATTCAAATATACCACATAAATCATATACATCTAAAGCATGTAAGTAAATAAGTATTCACACATATATGACACAAGATATGATAACCCATAAACCCTCAAATGACAAGGTAAAATTGAGGTGGGGATGACAACCACAAATCTTCACTATTGCATTAATAATTGTATCCAATGAAGGTTACAATGTTTGACCATGAAACATGATCTACCCTATTAAATGCTTACAAAGATTGTTAGGTCTTACCTTGCTAAAGGATTTCAATACCCTATTAGAAGTGTTCCTTGTTCAAGGACTTCAACTCATAATTAAGTAAGAACCTTGTTAGAAGACTTCAATACAACCTGTTAGGACTACTCTCTTAAGATATTTAACTAATTCACCTATTAGAATGTCTCAGCATTGATCTTGTTATTAGTACTCTTATGCTTTGATGATAGATCACCTCTATCCTACTATGTACTTGATCCTTCTTGAATAGATGTCTCTTTATTATTCATTTTTTCCTTCCTCTATTCTCCTTTAACTAATTTTTCAATACAATTCAAATCATGATACCTTGGTCACCATGAAATTCTCGGTTTGCATATGCAAAACTCTCCTTGATCATTCATTCATTCCATTTCACACTCATTAAAATTTTAGGGTTTTTCTTCCTTAAGAAGACCTAGGTGACTTGGGTTAGGTATGAATCAATGATTATGATTCATCCATATTGCCACTTAAACCTTCCCTTTACCTAATTGGGTGCATGTAATGCATAGGGATTCCAACTTAAGATTAATTCTTATCACCAAAATATTGTAATTCAATCTTTAAGTTGGCTCAAAAAATGGTTTACATAGTAGTTTGTGCCAATACAAAAAACTATGAAAAAATTGTATTACTTCACAAATAAACTTCCTAGTGCTTAGAACATACTATATTCAATATTGTCACTCAACATATGACTTGGTATGCACTACTTGCTTAGCTCCTGAATCACTCAGCACATACAGTTTTCTTGGCACTTGAGTGACTCGACACTCACTGTTTACTCAACATGCTCTAACTTATATGTTGTGCTCAGCATATGTTATTTTTTATGCATAAACTCGGTAAATGACTTAATTGTATAGGCACTCACTATTCAAAACCATTCTAAGATCAACATTATCTACATTTCTGTTAGCAAAAGTTGTCTTCTACTAAGAGCATTTGCAACTTTGTTAGACTTCTCAATCTCATGTTTCAATAAAAATGTATAACTCTGCAAAAGCTCAACCCACTTCAAATGCCTTTGATTCAACTATCCTTGACTATTTAAATATTGCGAAGCTTGATGAATACTATACAAGAAAAACTCCTTAGGAAGAAGATAGTATCTCCACATCTTTAATGCTTGAACTATAGCATAAAATTTGTGATCATAAATAGAATATTTTCTTTTGGCATCATTCAATTTCTCACTAAATTAAGCAACATGTCTACCTTCTTGGCTCATAACAGATCCTATTGTAGTACCACTAGCATCATAGTCTTCTTGAAAACCTTGTTAAAATTAGGAAGTGCTAAAATATGTTGCTCAATAACTTTTTATTTCAACATATTAAAACTCTTATCTGCCCCTATAGTCCATTTAAATTCTTTCCTATCCCCTCTCATTATTTTAGTTAGGGGCTTACAAATACTACTAAAACCTATTATGAACTTTCTATAAAAACTAGCCAGTCCATGAAAAGATCTTACCTCTATCACACTTCTTGGAGTAGGCCATTCAAGGATAGCCTTCACTTTCTCTAGGTCCATTTTCAACCCTTCTACTAATACTACAAATCCAAGGTACACCAACTCCTTGACACCTTGGTCATGATACCTTGGTCACCATGAATGATCACTAACTACACTTCTTCAGGTTTATCAACAACTTTTCTCTTATCAAAAACCTTGTGAATATGAATCAAATGCTGCTCTAATTCCTTGCTAAATATTGATATATCATCTAGGTAAACAATTCCAAACTTACCCAAAAAAGCCTTCAGTACCTCATTCATGAGCCACATAAAAGTGCTCAGTGTATTGGTTAGCCCAAAAGGCATGACTAACCACTTGTACAATGCTTCTTTTTTCTTGAAAGAAGTTTTCCACTCATCACCTTCTCTGATACAAATCTAATGTTACCCACTCTTTAGATCTATCTTTTTGAAATACTCTGCTCCACTCAAACAATCCATAATATCATCCATCCTTGGTAATGGAAATCTACACTCGATTGTGATCTTGTTGATAGCATGAGAATTTGTAAACATCCTCCATTCACCATTTTTCTTTGGTGCTAATATGGTTGGTACAATACATGGACTTGGACTCTCTCGAATTAACCCTTTCTACAACAACTCATGAACTTGTCTATTCAACTCTTCACTTTCTGCTAGTGTCATTTTGTGCACTGCCTTACTTGACAAACTAGCTCATGGAACCAAATCCATCTAGTGACTGATCTCACTCACTAGGGGCAATCCATCAAGTACATTATCTGATAAAATATTAGAAAAGTATACCAACATATCTATAACTTCAATAGGTACCTCCTCTATTCCTTCTTTACTATCTTTTGGAATTATAGAAAAAAACACATTCTCATGCTTCATACCTTTGAGAAACTCTTTTCCATCAACAAAACATATTCTAGGAGCACTATATACCTTTTCTTCTTTCTCCTTCAATGGCTTCAACTTATGTTTCACTCCATCCTTGGTCAGAGTGTAGGTATTTGCCTATCAAATTGCCATGGCCTACCCAAAAACATATGACATATTCCATAGGTATGACATCACATGTAGTACCTCATCCTAGTAGCTTCCAATCTTAAACTTCATGGAGCACTACTCATTCACCATGACCTTGTGATCATCTTGTACCCAAGTAATACAGTATGGATGTGGGTGTTTCTCTCTCTTCAGCTTCAACTTGGTGACCATCATTTCTAACACTAGATTATTAGTACTTCCATCATCAATGATCACATCACAACACTTATGTTCACATCTACATCTTGTGTGAAAAAAGATCCTTCTTTGATTAGGTTTATTCTCACCACTCAGTAGAACTCGTCTATTAACTAGAACTTCTCCTCTTTCAGCATCTTTAGAATGTAAGGATGTGGAATCTTCATCAACATGTGCAACTCTAGCCTGACCTTCTATTATTTGATCTATCCTTCCTTGGTGCTGGGAACATTCAAATGTTCTATGCCCTTCTTCTCTATAGTGAAAACATTTCCCATGGAAGCCTCCTCTTCCAAATCCTTGTCCTCTACCTCTTCCTCTTTGATCTCTATTGTTCTAATCATAGAAATGATTGGAATTGTTTCCCCTCTAGTTCTGAATGCTACTTCCAGCCTTATCCTTTTTATTCTGATCATCATTATTTCCACTATAAGATTGTCTACTAGATCTTCCACTGCAACCTCTTCCACTATTTTTGTTGTCAAACTTCTTGCTCAGTTTCTCCTCAACTCTTAGAGGAAACTAGTATGCCTCCTCAATGTTTTTCATTCAAACTAGACTCAACTCATGCTGAATACTTGGCCTTAACTCATTAAGATAATAGGCCACTTTCTCCTTATCAACTTTTGCATGACCAGTTCTAATGACAACTCAGTAGAACTCTTCAATATACTCTTGAACAGATTTTCTTGCTTGCTTTAACCCTTTCATTTTCTTCAAAAGATCAAGCTCATTATCCATGGGAATGAATTGTCACTTTAGTTTAGCTACCATTTGTTCCCATCTAGAAATTTTATCCTTTCCCTTTCTATTTCTCTCTAACTAAATGTCCCGCCATCAGATCTTTGCATGTCCCTTTATTTTTGCCTTTGCAAACTTTTCCCTATCAAAATCTTCAATATCTTCATACTCAAAGTACTCCTATAGTTAATTAATCCAATCAATCAGCTCCTCTGGGTTAAGATTTTCTAAAAATGTGGGAACCTCAAACTTAGGTCTTTTTCCAATCTTGGAGATGGCCCTAAAAGGCATCACTTCCTCTAGGTTAAGAACTACCTCTGCTTTGGTATTTTCTTCTACTTTGTCCTCATCCTTGCTTTCATCTCTTATAAGAAGGTTTATTCCTCTACACATTTGTTCTTCCAATGCTTGCATTTGTCTTTGGTGGGCTAGGAAACCCTCAGGTGTAACATCTATAGCTCTTCTACCACACTCTCTTAGTGGAGGAATTTTCATGCTTTCACTGAAACCCTAAGGCACACTACCTCATAATTGGTGATCTATCTATAGGCTTAGCCCAAACCATGGTCCTAGTGTGAAATGCCTCATAGTTGGTGATCTATCCACACACTCAAGAACTTTAGCTCTAATACCACTTGATGAGGGTGCTCCTCTTAAAGCCATAAAATCCTTAAAAAAAGAAACAATAGCAAATGCGAGAACAAAATATGGACTTTTTATTTGCATCGCAAATGCAAAAATATATAGCTTTGTGATGTTGATTTCTTTACTTTGGAGAATCAACAATAAACTAGTATGATTTAGGAAGATATGAAGGCATGTTTATATGCATTGGGCAAGACCACAAGTTCAATCTCACCTTCATGTGATAAGTTGAAAATTGGTCAACAGAGGTTAACCAAGTTACTAGCTAGAGATAATGGCATAAGGAAGAAATTAATTTCTATTCAGTTCATGCTACTACCACATTTGGATATAATTCAAAGGGAATTATATATATCTCAAAGTATATTGAAGTAAGAAAAACATTTTTCAAGTATTGAGAGCTTAATTGATCTAGCTATCAAGCTATAGATCATATTCAAGTCATGGAATCTACAAGAGACAAATTGAATAATGGACTTGAAGAAATTTTGGCTACAAATAATTTTTTATATAAGTACAAGATCACCCCAGAAAACCCCGAGCCATAACTGATAGAAAAAAGGGGGGAATATCTAGAGATAATAAGGGGGAAATATCTACATGACACAAGAGAAGAGGAAATATAGAAGATAATAGCATTATCAGATGGAACAATGTCAGAGATTTTATACATGTATATAATGTATAGAAGAGATTAATTTTATTTTTTGTAGACTGAGTTACAGTCTTAGGGGGAGTATTGTTTTTTGCATGGAAAGTTAAGTCATGAAAAAGTGCTTTTGCCACTAATATCAAAGGGGGAGATTGTTGATTTCTAAGCCTAAGTTTTCTATTAGTGTCTAACACTTAGTCATTTCTAAGGAAGTGTTGGATGGTCATCACTGCGAGTGAGCCATCCAAAAAATGCCTACCTACAAAGGATGCATTTATTTTTCATCACATGTTGAGAAATTCAAAGGTTTCAAAGAGCCCTAGTTGAGAGCAAGAAAGCATATAGCTAAGTAACATAGTTAAGACCGAGAAAAGTAGAAAGTCACTTATTATTGAGTGAATAGACTATGTTGAGAAGGTATAAGCCAAGTAACAACATGAATGTAAATCAATATTGACATATGAAATTCTAATTGCATAAGAAATTATGAAAATCATTTTATCTGATGTCTACATGACATTTAAATATTGTAGAGACAATTATGAAGGAGATGTTAGAATCTGATAAGATTAATAACCCAGAAAACTAGTGCAAAGAATAAATATCTAAACTATGAATGCAAATGATACAAAATCAAAATAGCATCATAGAGTTAGTCTCCAAGAGAGTAATGCAAATGCTGGAAGCAAAATAGCATTAAGAGGATGCAAAAATAAGAGATACAAATACAAGCTAGGTAGCATGCTTATATAGGCTAGGAAGAGGGAGGAGGTGGCAACACCAACCAATGAGGAGCAACCATCTATCAGACTAAAGATAGAAAAGTATCTTCCCAAGATAGCTAATGGATTCTCACATGTAGGAAGGTGACACCTCACAACCATTCACCTAATAAGACATGCTTTATTAACCTAAGCGAGATTATTAAAAGTGTAGGAAAAACCTAGCAAAATAGGAAAAATAAAAAACTACACTGACAAGAGATTACATATTTTATTAGATGGCATTAATCCCTAGACAAACATATAAATCAACAAGAAAATCACAATGGAAAATGAAAAAAGGATGAAATATGTATCGTTTGTCCTAATCTAGAACTTTCTAGGATTGTCTATTTCAGAAGGGTTCCTATCCTAGGATCATAATGATGAGTGTGTATGTGAATAGAAGAAAAGTGAAGGAGAGAACAAGATAATTATAGAGAAAAGGAAGGATAAGTCTAAAAGGAGTTCAAACAATGAAACTAGAGCACTAAAGGACAAAACAAAGATATCAGATAAGGAGATCATATTGAGATTTTGAAGAGAGGAGATCCATAATAATATTTCAAAGAAAATTGAAGGGTAAGGTATTGAATTAGTTTAATCGTATTGAGTCAAGGAAAATCTTTCAACAGAGTGGTTCTAACAAACCTATGTCAAATCTCTTGTAATAGGGTAAGACCTAATAATCTTAAACACTTTTAAAAGAGTAGACTCCTTATAGGGTAGACTTTTTGATGTGATCAAAATGGGAACCCTAATAGGTTAATTTTGTTGCTTCAATAGTGAACACTTGTGGGTTTCATCCCTACCCTAGTTTTACCTTTATATTTAATTATTTATAGGTAACCAAAATCATTGTGTTATGTGTTGATGATTTTCATGGATTTCATGCTTAGATATATTTTATTTCAGCATTAGGTGTTTAATTTTATATGGTATAAGATCTAAGATATGAGATGGATTAGGTGTGAATTATTTTATTAGAGAAATGTATTATAGATCCTGATTCAACACCCCCCCCCCCTCAATATCTTGTTTCCCATTAACATTTCCAACATAGTCATGTCCCACTTGTTTTGACTTGCTAATTCAAAAAGGTGCAATAAGGGATCATGATAAATGTAATATACTATGAATAGAAAGTGATGAAAATAACCCCTCAATGTACTATCAAATTACCTCTAAATGCTTTTAGAGGACCCTATAAAATGATATAATTGAATCATGATTCTAACAACTATAATAGAGAGGAAATTGGAGTTACATAACTCAAGATATCATAGAAAGAGGGAATAAGTATAAAGTAGGGTTTTGTAAATCATATTCAAAATGGAACCTAAAATAATGTTATATAAGTACAACCTACATTTTTTAAATCTCATTTTTTACCTTGTTCTTGAAGGGGAGAAGAAGCAAAAGAGATGCTAAAGATGAAGCCACTATAACCCTCGTGGGTTGATGTTCTCTAATAGGATGTACTGGATCCTGTTGCACTGGAGGAGGTAACCATCATACCTATCATTTTGTTATCTTATACATTGTATACTTTCTATGGTTCTACTACTTTCTATAGTTCTAGAATCTAGCTATTCTAGGTGATCTATAGGGTCCCTAGTATAAAATCAACCTAGTCCTACCTAGTCCTCAAAGTTTCTAGGGTGTCCCAAGGGCATGTTGACCTAGCCAAGAGGTAGCTTAGCCTAGTCCCTAGGGAGGTTGACCTAGTCCCCAAGGAGGTTGATCTATTTCTCAAGAAGTCAACCTAGTGTGTGTAGAGGTCAAGCTAGTCCAAAGGAAGATTATTTGGACATCAAGTTGATGTAATATCATGATAGATCTCTTGTTTTATGATTCTACAAGATCCACCAATCATGCAGGACCACTATATGTTAGATGTGATGATCTATATCTGAAAGCACATATAGGATCTTGGGGCAACAAAAGTACAAATACTCATAGACTTATGGATGCACTAGGTAGCACAACAACCACATGTGAGATTCCATAAAGGTATCCTATTAGAATTTATGGAGAGAAGGGATAAGACCACATTTTCCTTTCACTTACCAGTAGGAGAGATGATAGTCACATTGGAGGATGTCTACTAGATCCTACACTTGTGAGTCTAGGGACTTATAGTGAGATCTCGAGCAAAGAGATTACATAGAGAAATTATGATAGGTTTTGAGTATTGTATGGGTGTGCCTTATAGAGAGAGACAAAGACATAACATAGTGTGCCTAAAGAGAATCATCCTTGGATAGGTACCTCTACTTAGGAATATTATGCTATACATCATGACCATGACTATCATACCTAATACAAAGACATTTCATGGTGCAAACTTGTCATCAGTCTTTAGAAACTTGGAAACAACCTTCTACTCTACGGGTGCATCCATCTGAAATCTTCACAAATCATGTGTATCAATCACTACCTAACCACATGATAAATTCATTCATGAGGGCTCTTAACAAGTTATCACTTAATAAATTTAAGGTTTTGAACAATCTTTTAAGTTCTTCATAGAGCTTACATGTTTCCATTTGATTCCTCCATGAAGAGATTGAGTAAAATTTAGATAGTCATTTTGGAGTGTGTATCTCTATTTGTTAGAGTATTTTCATGAGACCTTTTTAGAATCTTTCATTCTTAACACCACCTTTATTCTTTTGTTTTTGTACCCTAACCATGCTTAGACTATGTAGCTAAGGCATTAGTGTCATTTCTTAGATTCTTTTAAATTTGATAACCACTTGCATTCCTCTTTAATAGACTTTGGGAAGACTCTCATGCCAAACAAAAACCTTAGAAATTACTCGAAAATACCTTTTGCTTGAACTAGTAAGCTTCAGACTATCCTTCACTACTATCAACCTTGATTCAAAAGAACTGAGATATTCAATCCTTTAAATTTACAAAGTGTTGAAAGCTATCAATTTGCAACCTTGATTTCAAGATTGTAAGTTCTTCATGACTATAAGTAGCATCCTCATCCAATTGTTAGAAAATACATATCGTCTGAATGTTTTGGAAAAGAAATACCTCTTCCTTTAAGTAGAAACCACAAGGAGTGAGTTTTAAAATGCATCAAGACATGATCTTGATTGCACCTAACCCCCAGACTGATACTAAAAGAAAGACACAACTCATAAAGAAAACACAAAACTAAAAGTGAAACACACAACTGAAAGGGAAACACAATTGCAAAAAAATTAACACACGTGCAAAAAAGGGAATTCTTTTTTTTAAAATAAATATTAGGCCTCAAATTAATGTTTCAAGAACTACCCATTGAATAGCAATGTAACCAATCCCCCTTGTAAAGAACTCAGCCTAAAAGTTTTTTCTCGTAGAATTTTTGTGATCTAATAAGGGACAATGCACAAGTGTTGAAACTTATTATGGTTGCTCGAATTTTCTTTCACCTTGTCCCCTTAAAGAACAAGGTCAAATATTTTGAAAGACTTAATCATGGCCCTCTTGTCAAACCACCTTTTAACATAAACCTAATGTTTCTCCATATGTTCTATAGAAACTATTCATTTTTCATCCATTTCTAAGAAATTCATTAGTCTAATCTTAACACTGTCATAATCTTCAGCATACCCACTCATGAATTTGAAAACCAAAATCTTGAGGTCAAGTGCAAACACTAGCTCCTATCTATAGACAAGCAAATTTGGGGATGTCCCCAAAGCATTTTTGACCCTGACTCAGTCTGTCCACAAGGCATATTTGAACTAAGTATGCCAATCTCTAGGATTTTCATTCAACAATCATCTTATTACTATGATCAATTTTTTATTTGTGGATTTTGCTACATCATTCCCTTGGGGATAGTAATTCAAAGAGAACTTGATTATAATTTGATTTTTGAATGGCCACTAGGTAAGGAATACGCATGCAAAGGCTGACCCGTTATCACAAACAAGGAAGAATGGCATACCAAATCTAGTAACAATATGTTATTCCAAGAAATTAGTGACTATTTTGGTAGTGCAATTTTTGAAAGTTTCTACTTTTGTCCAGCATGTGTAATAATTTGTAGCTATGAGAAAAAAAGTGTATCTGATTGATGATGATGGGTTTACTAGACCAATAAAATCTAGTCCCCACTTTACAAGGGGCATACCTTGAACACTAGTTGTAATGCCATTGCAAGATGTCTTTCCCTATTAGCACTAGTCTAAAAAATGTGGCAAGCATGCACATGTTCAAAAGTATCCTTGAAGATCATAGGCCAAAAATAGGCTGATCTCAAAATCATATGGGTCACAGCCTCTATTGAATTGTGCCTTGTACCATACCTTATATCATTAAATTTCTCCAAAACTTCCTTTACTTCTTCTCATCCCAAACACTTTAGATAAATTCCTTCGTAGCTCCTTTATACAATTTTTTATCATGCAACATGTAGGATTCACACTTCATTTTGAGTCCCCTGTGTTGTGATCTATTCATCCAACTGGGGTACTAATTTTGTAAAATAAAGTAAATAATATATTGATACCACACATCTATTATTATACCTTGATCAATATCAACTTGATATACTATAATCTTCTTTTGATCTTCTACATTAGTTTTATCATCAAATTGGAATTTATTATCATCCTCGACCTGGTTATTAACTATCACCTTTGATAAATCTTGCCCTCTTACCACCTTCATGGGTTGAATATCTAAATAAAATTCTTACAGGATCACCATCCATTTTCCTCACCTTTGACCCAATTCATTTTTCACAAGTAATGACTTAACTTTAGGATCAGGCATAATTGCATATACCTTGCTCCTGAGTATATAATGGCATAATTTCTCTACCACTTTGATCAAAGAAAAATACTTTTTATCGAGATTGGAATATTTTAACACAACATTTTTTAGATTGCAACTCATAAAATAAATGGGCCTTTCATCTTCTTTATCCAAGTCTTCTGCATAAGAATCCCAGCACACAAATGTTTTGAAGCAAAAGAGTATATTTTGAAAGACACTTCATAATTCGGACTCACAAGAACTAGGGCCATGGAAATAGCCACTTTAATATCCTCAAATGATTATTTAATTTCTAGAACCCATTCTATTTTTTCTCCCTTTTTGAGTAAATCATTAAGGGGGTAAACTATCTCTGTAAATCCACTTATAAACTTTTACACAAAATTTATCTTCCCAAAGAAGGACTTGAGTTCTTTATGACTATGTGGAGTTGATAACTTTAAAATGGCTTTGATTCTCTCAGGATTGATGGAGATTCAAACTTAAGAAACAATATGACCTAAGAGCTTTCCTTTAGTAACCCCAAATGAACATTTCTTGGGATTAGGTGATATGTCATACTTATGACATTTGTTGAATACATATCTTAAATCAGCAATGTGAGTTCTTTGATCCTTTGAAAAGATAGTTAAGTCATCCATGTAGATGACTATACAATTGTTTACTAATCTCTTAAAAGCTTCATCCATGGCTCGTTGAGATGTAGCCCCCATATTAATCAACCCTAAAGGCATTCTTCTATAAGAAAAAGTCCCCCATTTAGTCATGAAAGAAGTCTTTAGCCTATCTTCTTCATCAACCATTACCTATTTATATCTAGAATATCCATCCAAGAAAGACATCATCTTGGAATCTTTGGCAATTTGTAGTACTTCATCTAGTGAAGGTAAAGGGTAGTTATCCTTTTGAGATCTTAGGTTCAAATTATGAAAATCCACACAAATATGAATCACTCCAATCATTTTCCTCATAGAAACTAAGTTAGCCACCCACATAAAATGGAAAATAGAGAAGATAATCTTAGCATTGAGTAATTTCTTAACTTCCTTCATTATCAAGGGTTCAATAATGGGGTTAATAGGTCTGTGCCTTTGATGAAAAGGTTTCGCATCTAATTTCAATGGAATGTCATGTGTGAGAATTTTAGGATCATATGTTTTGAGTTCTTCATGACTCCAAGAAATGATCCTTTCCTGGGCATTGCACCCCTTTCCAACCCTTACCATTTTAGGATCTTGATTGGTACCCAAATTATATGAATTGTATTCCTCGATCCCCTTTTCTTTGACTATTATTTTGTTAAGCATTGACTCATCATGATCAAATATTTGTTCCAACTCAACCACCCCCTTAGGGATAGTGTTGGTTTTCAAATTTAGGATCCCATCTACATCTTCAAGTTCATCATTCTTAGGTTTGTCATCTAGAGTGTCATCAATCTCTTGCCCTTTAAATGGGTCATTACACATGATAAATTCAAGTATATGTTGATCATCATGAAAGACTTGGAAGTTTTCAATATTTTCTAGGATAGATAAGGTAGAAACCAATTCCACTGAAAATCTTTTCAATTTTGTTCTCTCGATAGGTTGTAATGCCCTAGCTAAAATTGTGAGGGAATCTACTACCATGTTTCTCCTCCTTAGAATGGACTTGATGTTCAAAGATTCAAACTCATCCATTAGATCCCATACCCTTTTTCTATGAGTGAGCAACCTCCTATCAATTCAAGAATATATTGATTTAACTTGACTTATCACCAACTTGGAGTCTCCTTTGATGTGATTCCTTTCTCCAGTGTGAAGAGAAGTCCTCAGATCAAAACTTTTTACTCTACAACATTATTAGTTCATCTAAAACATAATCAATATGATGGATAGAAAGACCTACATTTTCGGTTGATTAGATCAATACCTCCACCAACTTCTAATTTGCACTTGGAGCCATCAAAACTAAGTGTCCATATAGGTTCTTCTTTTGGTTTCCTATACTTGTTCTTATTCATCCTTAGATTTTCTTTTACTTGGACTTTAAAATATTTTTCTTTGGAACCCATTGTAATCTCTCACAAAGTGGACTTGATGATTTTCCATTGTTATTCCTTCATATGGGGAGCATATGTTTGTATTTTTTGTCTTGGATTTCCCCAATCAATTATGTAATTTTGTTCATTTTGGGCTTGGGATGAATGACTACTAAAGTCTAACCTTGACCTTTTACATAACATCTCCTCCTTTGGACCTTGATCATTCCTGCTAGAGGAGAAGTCAAACCTCCACTATCTGAAGAGGTATCATTGTATGATGCATTTAGATCTTCAATTTCTTCATCAACCTTTTCCATAGATATAGATATGTTTGTAGAACTTTTATTTTCTATGGTTACTTCTTTTGGGATTTGGTTGTTCTTTATTTCCATTACCTATGTTAATACCTTAGCGACCACTTCCTAGAAATGTGAACATTCAAACTCTAAATGACTAACTTTATGCAATCTATAAAATCCTAGAAGAAGAAAAACATTTGTATTCTCTTCTTCACCTAGGCATTGTAAGTTTACCACCATGCTAACTATGAATTGTGTCACGGTTTCTTCTTTTGGGATGGGAACAATATTCCATTTTGATCAACTAATGTTTCAAAAGCCATTACTTCATAAGAACCTAAATCTAATTGTAAGAATGCCACCTCATTTGGTGCATTATATTCTGTAATCATTGTTATTAACTTTGGCTCGATGTCTATCTTGATTTGATTATTCAACCCTTTCCATGGTAACCATAATTGAGTGAAATCAATAGAAAGCCATCCTCTTAGGCATTTTTTCCATTCTCTACTTAGCAAAAATCCATATGTCTCAAGGATTTTGACCACATTTATATCAATGATGTCTTAAATTTGGGGATCAATAGTTAGTTGTATCTGAATGTCTTTCAACACACCAATAACCTTTGCTTTTGATTTGTCCAATTGTATCACTATTCTATTAGAGGGTTGAGGAGTGACTCCCAACCTTTTTGCTATCAAAAGTGGGATAACATTACAAGAAGCTCTTGAATTGATTTGGAAATTGTAAAGATTCTTCCCATAGATCCTAATACTAAGTGAAAAAGGAGGCGCCTCAACTAGGTTTTCTTTAAACAAGGTGGCATAGCCTCCAAAGCATTAACCTGTTGTGGGACTATTTTCTAAGGAATAGTATTCACATTATGGGTTATCTTTATATCATCTAGGGTTTCAATCAGTGCTTCCTACTGATTAGGATAGTTTTGTAACATGTCAAACATGGAAATTTTAGCCTTCGTTCATTTCAAATCTTCCACTACACTATACTTTTCAATTGACCATGAAGGGTTTTTCAAGATTGTAGGTACATTCACTTGATTCTAACTTTGTTGTCCTCCATATGGGGTTCCGACTAGTACTAGATTATTACTTTCTTTTGGAATTGGAGGAGTTCATTGTAATGCTGGAGGAATCCCATCTATCATAGGTTCTTTCCTACTTCATATATTGTAAGTATTTCTATTGTGATTTTGAAAAGAACACATCTCTTTTGGTTGCATATCTGGTTCTTGATAGAATGGGAAATAAAATTCTTCGTTGACTTATGGTTCCAATTCCATGTTCTATAAAGAATAATAGGATTATAGTAGCATAGAATTAAATTGTATGAGGGGCACATTATCATTTTCTTGTGAATTTTGATTCACCTCTTGATTTCCATTGTAATAGGAATCGTCATTGTTAGTTGCATTCTGATTATTGTCATACTGATTAATGTCCACATATTGGGCATTGTTGTTATTCTTATCTATTGGAATGCTTCCATTATTTAGATGAGTGTTCCATTATCAATTCTATCTTTTAAAACCATTGTTGTGATCAAAAGGATTGAAATTGTTTCCTCCATTATTATTTTTTGTATTGTTGTTTCCACTAAAATTCCTATTGTATTTTTTACCATATTTTTTTGTTGTTGTATGGACTAGCATTGTTTCTCTAAAAGTTTTGATTTTTTCCTTTTAAAAAACTCAAGTGGGTCAGCTCATTATTCATTTGAGACATGGTCATTTTCATTTAACCAAAATTAGAGGCAAAATTATTATCTGCTTCAGTGGAAGTTGCTTCCTTTTTCTCAAAGAAAGCATATTTTGGAGGTTCATATCTTGGATATGTTATAACTAGGGTTTGTGGAGCAGGTGTCTCTTATAATGGAATTTGATTCATTATGTTGGCACTAAAAATTGCATGGATAGTTTTTGAGTACCATTGAGAAAATCAAGACCTATAAATGCTTTTTGATGAGATTGTACCCAGCTGTACCTTTGAGCCCCATGAGATGTTTAATGTTTCTAACACCCTCCATTCAGCATATCCACGTGTTCCATGATGGTAAATTGACATTTTGAGTCATTTGGTGAAGTCATGTTTTGAGCCAGTGTTATTTCTACATTTTCACCAAAGTGTCAAACAGCGACAGGAGGTTGTGTTTGCATCTAAATATATCACACCTAGAAATGTTTCATGACCCACCACTTTTGGAATATCTAATGTCCATATCCAAGAACCTATGTTTCAGATTTTAAGTCATTTTGAGTCCGTTTGACTAGGTTTTGAATCCCTCAAAGTTGGTCATTTACTATTTTGTGCATTTGTGTAGTTATTCACATTTATGGGAAGCCATGTTTGACGTGCTATAATTTTGACCTAGCTGACCGAATTGTTGAATTTCCTTTTGCATTGCATTCTAGAGGTTAGAGACTTTTTATGTTTCAAATTTCAGCTTATGACGAATCCAATTGATCAGTTTTCAAACGTGATTCCAAACGCAATTTATATCTTTCTACTGGTGTCAGCATTTGCAGATTTGTTGGAACCCCCGTTCGTGATGTCATAACTCCTAACCTATGATAGGTGAGATTGAATGGATTGTACCACTGTGTTCACCTCTGAAAATACTTTAAGTGTTCCAATTTTTAAATCACGACCAATCCGTCTGCACACTTTTCTAGGTTGATTCCATTTGCAAAAATTGCTTTTCAAACACTGTTTCTAGTTAGTAATTCTGAGTAACTCAATTTGACCATTTGCCAAATGCGTCCTGTGATTCATCATGACCCCAATTCCTAGATTCATATTTTCCTCATGACAGAGAACCAATGCCCCAATTTGCATCTTCCCAAGTGTCCATTTACCTAGTTTTTGAAGCCGATTCTGAACCCAATTTAGTGTTTTCTAACATTTTTCTTGCAGGCAGTTCTAAGAGGTCAACTTTCATAGTGAATATCTTTTGACCTCAAATTCTTCATGAGACAAGATTTGACGGGGTGTAAGAATGCAGAGAAAAGAGTTAGTGTGCCAATTATTAGAGTTCGATCAGGTGTTCATGTTAGTTTTTAAGGTTAGTCAACAAACCTCCTGGCATGAAATTGATAGTTTGCAAGAAGAGATAAAAATGAGTTTGAAGGATCAGTTAGGGGTCGAATTCCATTCCAGTGAGTATCAGATAGTTAATAGATCAATCTTTCAATTCGGTTGTTTGAAAATGAAAATTTTTTTTAGCTAGACCCACTCTGGGGCCCGACTAATCTATATCAAAATTGCGAGTAAGAAGGAAAGGCATTATGGTCAGAGAAAATGTGGTTATAAATGTGTCACCCTTCGGATTAAAAGACATGCCAGCTTTAAGAGAATTAGTTTTGAGTTCTCATGTTGATGTGCAAAGGTAGAGTCAGACACATTTATATTCTATAGAATTTTATTGGTATTAATTCTCAAGATTCATGACAATGAGAAGGTGTCAAATATATGCCAAATGTTTGAGTAGGAGACATTACTTTTGAGATGTAAGTGTTAATTCCACAACTTGGGTTTTCCCCTCGAATTGACAAAACACTTAGAAAGCCATCTCATGGTGTGACCACCTATTGTAGTTATAAAAATAATTACTCATAATCACAACCTAATCAAGGTAATATATCTTCAAACAAAAAGGACTCATATAAGTCAGAGGTGGAGAGATTGGTACCCCAAATCATCTTCGGAGAACATAGACATTACATAATAGAATTGGCTACAATAGGAGTTGTAACCAATTTTTTTGCAACTGTATATCTAGTAGATGGATGCACCATTCCCACAATGCCACCAATTCTAGTAACTCTTTGAGGTATCACAGGAAGAGGACCTCCCATGGGAAAGCACACATTAAATAAAGGAGGAATTTGCAAGTAGTGAAGGGGGGCATCTTTTGTGGGAGAATGAGCAGTCAACGCCAGTTTGAAGGAGAAGTCGCTGGCATCAAGCACAGGAAGCCCATGGCTAAGGAGGGTCTACAACGCAGAGGCTCTCATTAGCAGAAGGTGCCAAAGATCATGGTAGTAGCCTTTGCATTGCAGAGAGCCCGCGCACCAAAAGGAAGACCATGCTAACAGGGCAGTTAGCTGCCAAGGTCCACATCAATAGCAAGGAAAACCCATACATTCAACAGTAGCCCACGCATTCAAAGAAATGAAGTTGCATATTAAAAACTCATGCAGCCATGCAAGAGGAATCCAATTGAAGGCACTAGTCCAAGCGCAAAGCTCATGCAAAAGGGGGAAAACTACCCACGTGATAAAATAATGAAAGCACCATACAAAACAAGGCATAGAACAAGGAAATACACATGAAGAAGTCCATGGCTTAGAAGTCGTTCTCAGCAAATGGGAACATTGAAATGCAGATGCTCATCACCATAAAAGCACACGCAAAAGTAGGAGGCAGAGCAATTTAAAGAAGAAGAACCTCCCGTGCACAGGAAATGGAACACGCAGCATAGAGAATTCCATGGGAGATAAAAGTCCCATATGCACCGGGTAGCATGGATTTAGAAGGTTTAAATATAATTGCACTCAAAAGTCACTGCGTCTTAAAGATACACGATTTTTAAAGCTGAGCTCCATGTGTGGAAGGCCCCGCAAGGTCAAGGATATGTACTTTGACTTGTTTGCGTACAAGCATAAATTGAGTTTCAATGGTTCTCTTGGGTTACGCTCGCGTATGGGCGAAAGTTGAAATATTAGGTTCTCTGGTGCTACGAGGTTCATGCGCCTGAGAGAGTGTAAACAAATTTTAAAATTCCTTGGAGAATATGTTCGTGCCTCTAAGAGCGTGAAGGGAAAGGTTTGAGCATATGAGTAGGAGAATGAAAATGGAAGGTTTCCGCTCTTATGTCCAATATTAGGTTCTCTGGTGCTACGAGGTTCATGCGCCTGAGAGAGTGTAAACAAATTTTAAAATTCCTTGGAGAATATGTTCGTGCCTGTAAGAGCGTGAAGGGAAAGGTTTGAGCATATGAGTAGGAGAATGAAAATGGAAGGTTTCCGCTCTTATGTCCAACATAAGAACATGAAGCAAATTGCAAAAGCTTACGCCCCTGCGAGAAAGAACTAAAATGTATGGTCGGAAGGTGAGTTTTTGAAGGGTCCCAACCTTACAATAATATTAATAAAATATCAATATGCCTCCTATGAGTGTATGAGCGTATAGTCAAAATAAATGGGTCCTGGTGTTATGGGAGGAGGATTAAAAGATTAATATATTAATGATGAAAACGTATGCATGTAAATCAAATTTTGAAGGCTCGTGATGATATGGGGAAGCTAATAGTGAAATTATTTAAAAGATTAAAGGTGATATTTGGAGCAGGAATTAATTAATATTTTAAATTGTTGTTAGCCAATCAGATATCGACAAGTGGCAAGGGGGCTAAGGAGAATTGAAAATAAAATGAAATTCAAATATTTCAGCACCTCATAATTTCAAATAAAATATTTGAATATCTAAAAGTTTTTATATAGTCTTGACTATATAAATTTTTTAATTTTTCATTTTGAAGCTTTTCTACAGTCCAGGAGCCTGAATTTCAAATTGCTACCAAGAGGGCATTTTTTGTCCAAAATATGCCATATAATATACTGTCAAAACTAGGGCAAGATGATTTTTTTAGATTTGAGGTTAGAATTTGCACAGCAATTCACCAGTTCAGTTTGTAAGCAGTTTTGTAATTTGCGAGGCATTCTTAATGGAATGAGCAGAATTCAGCATGAGGCATCAGGATCAGATAAAGGGTAGATATGAAGGCTTGGTGAAGTATGGATGTGAAGAAAATTGATTTCAAAGGATTTTCTTGGCTTTTAGAAGTCATTTTTTAACTGATTTTCATTTTTACCATGGGTAAAGATCAAGCATGAAATCAGTTACTTGTTAAATCAGATATTTGAGATATTTGGTGCTTGTAGAGGCCTAATGATGAAGATTTGATTCACCAATTGAGGGGAGAGATTAGAGAGTTGTTTTAACATATTGAGAAGGTTTTTAAATTGGACAGATGTCATGTTTAGATCAGATCTGAGAATGATCTCAAACTCCTATATCTTTCTTTCTCTCATCTTTTGTAAGGGTTCTAGTTTTTGGAAGAAAAAACCACTCACTGTCATGATACCATGTTTTGGATCTAGTTTTGATGTATTCCCATGACTATGACACCATTCTTTCAACATAATTTTCTTGTGTGAACAGCATTAGGAAGGATAATATAGATAGTTCAGATCTGTTAAGTTTTTTCATGTTTTCATTTCATGCATATGAATGTATTGTTTCAATGAGATAAATACAAAGAATAGCAGATGATTGAGTTTCATTTTAAGTCTTGTCTCCTTTATCAGTGATCTTCAATGTTTTACAATCTATGAACAAAGAGCTTAGGTTGTAGTTGCAATCCCTTAAGGTTGTATGTTGTTTCATTTTTGCTTATGACTCAAGGGGTTATGTAAATGCTTCAGGGAAATCAACAAGGTTGCAAGTTTACTGATGGGGATATCATGTAAGAATGAGGTTTAGATTGAGCATAGATGTCTATTTACAAGGTAAATAGATAGATCATATATCTGAATATATAAATAAGTATTAGATATCCATATGTATGCATTTGATTGATGGATTTGCCCAATGATTAAGGCACTAATCAGCTACAGGATCATTAAGTCTTACTGTTGCATATCTGAGGGTTTGTTGAATTTGACATTAATAATCAAACATTTTTTATCCTTTTATGTTGAAGAGCTATCAAAGTTTAACCCTGACTTAGCTTATGCATTTTGTAGAGTTGTAATTAGCTACTGCACTTCTTTTTTACTACACGAGGCCTAAGCAGATATAATGGGTTTTCATTTTCTTAATAGATTCAGGGATATGTTTTTTGCACTGGTACAGTATCAATTGAATCTGAGGTCTACCCACCTAGGTTTTGTAGACCCTAAAGTAGAAGAAGGGTCAAGCCTTATAGTTGGCCCAAGACTATATTTGAGTGCATCCATCATAGGAATTTTCTAGCCTTAGATGCATTTGTTTGGTTTCTTGGTCATTTTCAAAATTGTTAAATTAGGAGCCAACACATTGGTATGAATTGGTTAGGCATCACAGGTGCTCCAACAAGATATGTTGGTATCATTGTAGTATCTTGAGCTAGAGGGATTAATCCTTGTCTATTAAGATTTGCCTACTTTGTAAAGGTAATTGCTTTCAAGAAGACTTTCCAATGTGTTAGTATCTATCATAGGTAGTCCATAGAATTTAAATAAATTTAAATTATGGCTTCAACCGATATAATGTATGGTATTTCCAACTTGTAGTATGCCATGTAAAAGTGATGGTTGAAGTGTGAAACTGTCTTAGTTGGGTCCCTTTTGATTGATATGAATTGATGATATATCATAGCTAGGTTGATGAAAGTTTTGAATTGTTCCAAGTACAATTTTTCAAAAGTTTCCCAATCTCAAATGCATCCAGACAGTAAATTGACATACCAATTAAAGGAAACTTCTACCAATGAATATGAGAATAAGAGAAGAACCACATTCTCATTAGAAATCTTCTTTTGGTTGCAAATTTCATTGAATACCTTGGTGTGATCTTCAGCTATTGTTGTCTCCCCATAGATGAACCTTATGAAAAACATCGTAGGATTCTTAGGAAGGTCATTTAGTACACCTATTAACTTGATTAGTGAGTCTACAAAATTTGTCATAAAGTCCATTGGTGGAGGATTTGGTGGAACAATGGGTGGTTGATGTGGAGGCAAACTAAAGAAGATGATGAATCATTGAATGGAAGTGGTAGAATTTGGGGTAATCCTTTATCACTTCAAGGCTTATGAAAGTGACTAAGTTCAAGGAACTCATCTGTACCAAGTAAAGATCTTAAAGCTTGTTGAAATGGAGATGATAGATCAGGATCTTCTAGTTTGTGTAAAATTCTAAAAAAGTGCACCTCTATAGAAGTGCACTAGTCCAAAATGTGCACCTAGCACACCTTGGAGCCTTGTGCACCTTATGCACCTTGGAACCTTGTGCACCTTGTGTAACTTGGAAAAGTGATAGTTCAAAAAATTTCCTTAACATGTAAAAAATGCAAGATTTTGAAATTGCAAGTTGTTTTCTTCTATTCCAAATGGTTAGGGCCCTCCTTCTAGTGCCACTTCTATTGATTTTTCATTTTACACGATGCTTAACAACATGAATCCATTCAGAATCTTCTCTTGAAAAGCTAATCTAGGATCAACTCCAAGGTTTCAGGTGATCTTGCAACCTATTGGAATCCACTCAGTAGAAGATAAATGTGAGTGTTTATGAGGAGACCTTTTCTGGTTTGACCAATTTCGGATAAGATGTTGAATTTTCTTTCTATCTTAGATAAAAAGGTAACCACACAAAAATAACTATATTTTTTATTTTTCTATTTATAATAAATTTAGTTATAATATGCAACTATATGAATTCTTAAGTTAACCATGTGTTTGTAAAAGCAAATAACGAAGATAGGGTAACAAGAAGTTTAAGAAAATGACTTGAAAGGTAAATCCCTAATAGATATAATTCACGAAAATAACATGTCTACAAGTTAATCTTTTGAAAAGATTAGTAGGTAACCAATGAAAATAGGAGCAATGCTTCCTCCATTCCATAGATGCAATCATCAATGGGAATTTAGTAACTGTAAGATGTTTCACTTTTCATCAGATTGCAAGGCCATAGAAAGTGCACTCATACAAGACAAAAATCTATGTATGAAAAGTAAGTGATCTGTTCTCCAACTAAGTACATCAATAGAATTTGTAAACATGTGGAATACACTAGAATTAAAAGATCACTCAACGAAAATAATACAAAAAATCCATTGGCTCCATTACACTCCGTGAACATACATCCATGAAATATAACACACTCCAACAAGAATCACTACATTCAAAATGAGAGCACCAATAGCATATATTACTATATCAGAATAATAGCCTAGAATATATATTTAATTCCTTAGTTTATAGGCAATCGTATCCTCAATTTGTGTTGAGAGTGGGAGATTCTTTCATGAAAATATATGATTAAAACTAATAAATCAAATCTAAATATATATAAACTAACTCTCTAGGAGCTACTAAGTAGGACTCTACCCTTTTTTGTATCATTTAATGGGTGCATGAGCCTTTACATGTCTTAAAGCAAAGAAAGAATTAGTAGATAAGGAGAAAGAAAATGCAAGATGATGTAAGAGTCTTTGGATATGCCAAAAATAGAAGCTCAACCTTCTCAAGATGTTTGTAGGAGTTAAACTATCATTAGAATGTGTTTCTAGTGCATGGAATGCTCTAAATGTTGAACTAGTAGTTAACTATTGGTGCACCTCCTACTTCTTCAAAAACTTCTGAGACACCTTTAGAGAAGCGTACCTTTGGAGAGGTGCACCTTAGTGACAAGTCCAAAAAATCCAAAATTTTCCAAGTGTCAAATCTGAAATTATACCTTTTGGTGTTTCTTCCCCTTTATACCAAAGTTATGTCTAGACATTTTCTCTTGAATTTCTCTATGATCTCCATCACTTGGTTTGCATCTAGAAAATCCAAAGCATCATACATATCCTTTACAATCTTCTTGAAGTTGCCTACTTCTATGCAAGTCTCTACAAAGTATTCCAACTTCACATCCAATTCTAGTAATGCCTCCTCTATCTTGAATGATTTTCTAATGTCTTCATCGATTGAAGCTTCTTTAAAGGTCTTCTAAAATTGTTCAAAAACTATTCGAATAGACAAGAGTTTATCTCTTGACTCATCTTCAAAAATTTCAAGGCAAGAATCATTGTAATACTTCTCAGCTTATAAAATATGCTCTTGAGTTTGATCCTTGAGCTTATGAATATCCACATGTAATTTTTCTATTACTTTATTATTGGAAGAAATATTCTCAAACCAATCATCTATCTTATCCAATTCGTCCCCCATATATATATCCATGATCATATCATACCTCTATCCCTTTATTGACTACAATGCTTGAAGATCATTAACCCAAGTATGTACCTCATCCATCAATCCAAAATCCTAGTTCAGTATAGCAATGAGCCTGTCTGCATTATTTTTCATATGGTGCAACAATTTAAGGTTTCCTTGTATTGTCTACACACTTTTTTCCTCAAAACATTCCCACCATAACTAACATGCCTTCAAAAATGGATCCAATTGCACAATTGTCTTCTCCTTCCTATCAAGTGTTACACCTAGAGTTGCCTCAAGATTATTAGGGTCCAAAGGACCAACCACATTATGTAAACAACCTCTTAGAAGCTCATTGTATTTTTAGAGCCTCAGTAATTTAGACTCATCTTTTTCTAGGTGGTTAAATACTTCTTTAATTCCTATAGTGACCATCATTTTAACAATGTCCATAGTAGGCTCTCCAAGAAAGACCTCTTGAATTTGATAATCTTTCACAGTCCCATCTTCAAAATCTACATGTAGATGAGGGATGGAAATATAAGTGAACAAGTCTTTATTTAGGTTATTCTTAATAAATTCCAATGTATGTGCATCACCCTTACGTAACTCAAGCTTTTTGAGGGTTTCAACTAGTTCTTTCATTCCCTCATCCTCACTACAATACAACTACCTTTTATGCCTAACTGTCACCTCTTTATTTAACCATCTTGGAGTAGTTACCATCAAATACATATACTTAGATGAAGAGGGGGTTTTTTCCACTAGACCCTTTCCATTATTGCTCCTCTCCGGAGTCCTTTCTTTTTTTGAGTGACCTACATCAGGCATCCCTATGTCTATTGAGTCTATAGTCCTTACCTCTATATCTTGAGAAGTTTATTGAAGTTCTTCATATATTTTCCCCTCTTTTGATACTTCATCGACAAGTCTTTTTTGTGGCTCCTCTTCCTACATATCTTGTACTTGCTCTTCATTAACAAGAGGGAGAGCAATGGCTAAACCTTTATCAAAGAAAGATAAATCTTGACCTGGTGATGGTGGGGCACCTATAGTTCCTTATGAAGAATGTGGCAATTAACTCTAATCTTCTCCCAAAGGCTGATTGGTTGGTGTATGCCTTATCTTGTCACCTATGTGTTTAGTACCTATAGGCATGAAGTTAAAATATGACATTTTAAAGGCATCAATCACTTGGTCCTCTTGTTTATCAATTCATTGTTGTAGCTCATCCTTTGAGGTTGTAAACTAAATATGTTGTGTAGGAATAGATGGTAGGGTTATGGTGGAATTCCTTCTTTATTCTACCTCACTAGATCATGCTAGATGAGTACTCTAACTTAAGGGAAGTTTATCATCTTCATCTTCTTTGTCCTCTTCATCTTCTTTGAGAAAGGTTTTTGGGACTAAAGAAATAGGAATAATCTTTCTTTGCACTTTCTATCTTCTAGTCCTTTTGATTGGAGTTTTAGCCTTTTTTTCCTCTTAGGAGATGATGGCGAGGCTTCTTGCTCTTAAACATGTGGGGATACCTCTTGTGCTTCCTCTTCAGGTCCCTGTCCCTATTCTGGTGGTGGCACTTATGGATTATCATGAGCTTGAGTGGCTTCTTTTTCTTGAGTTTTCTTTTGGGCTTGAGTCCCTTCAACTTTAGGATTAGCTCACTGAGAGGAAACTTTTTTCCATTTATTCTTGACTTTTTGTGCTTTGAAGTATCCAACTTCTCTATCATGCTAATATACTATTTCTAGCCTAGTTGGAGATTGGGATGTGGATGTTGGTACTGTAACTTTCACTCCTCTTCCCTTTACTCGGTGGGTTGTGGCCTATAAGACTACTATTTCAAGAACTGAGTCCAACATGAATGACTTCTTAATCCATTCTTTGGTCAACTAGATGATATGCCTCACCCTATCATCGATATCCACATTTTCTTCTCTATCAATTTCTACATTTATGATCATCTGATCGTATATCTTATCTTGATTATACAAGGGATCTAAGACCTCTATAATGTCATGTTGAACAACCTTTAATGGGACCTTTATTTTCAAGGCATTTCTTTCCAAATAAAGAGTCATCCTACAATAATCCATTATCTAGATATTTTAGTCATCTACTGCAATCATCCAATGATCATTTATGGCATCCTCATGTGTAAATTGTTTTCCTGCCAAATATTATACTATGCCAATATTATCAAAATATGGACGAGGGGAGTTATAATCATCTAAGGGATACTGATCCTATTCTAACTCAAAAGTCATGATATCCTATTTTTTCTTGACACCAAATGGACCTATGGTGATGGGCCATACCCAAGTCTTCTTATGTTTTTTCCTTACTCTATCATATACAGATGAGAGTTGTCATGAAATTTCTAGAAAAATGAGTCTATCACATGGATACCTAGGGATATCTTTAGGATTTACAATTGTACCCGCTACCCTTAAGTAGGTGAATGTATTGAATTGAATGTAATAGGTGCCTATTTCTACAATTCTAGCTGTTGTCTCTACTGACATCCTTTTTGCATAATTACCTTCAATTAATTGGATGATTGCAAAAATGAAAGCATCATTCGGTATCTTGTATTCTTTAATCTGATCTAACAACTTCATTTTTACTAACTTGGGCTTTACTACATAAGGCCAGGCATCAACATCTTGCATGCTTCCCCTCTTAAACTACCTTGGGTGGTCTGTAGTCCTTGTTGGTAATAGATATACCAAATATGAGGGTATATAAAATTTGGAGTCGGTTCTAACTACCATGACCTATTCATCTAGATTCGCACTAAGTATTGTGGCCTATTCAATTGGCATCTTTGTCATTTTGATGGTCTCAAGGAAATGTACCATCCAAATGTTCAAGTGCCCTACTACTGGTAGACCCATAATCTTGCTCAAAAGAACAATGGAATATTTGATATCATCCTTCACATACCCTCTAGTAATGTCAACTTTTCTAGCTTTTCTTCCCATAAGTGTCCTGTCAATCAAATATGATGATTAAATTATATCTACAGCTTCTTGTTCATGATCCTTGTACCACCTTTCTATTTAATGATAACTCAACCTAATGTATTAACTTGCCCTTGGAAGATGGAATACTTTCTCGATGTCCTTTGGTCTCAGATCTAGGACGATCTCTCCTATTCTTCTTTTCACCACTCTCTCTTCTGATACATAATTCTCTACTAAGGCCATAACCAATTTTGAAGATTGTATTGATATAGGTGTGAAGCCACATTTACCAATCTTGATATAATAAGTGCATAAATAACATGGGATCTCCCATTTGGCTTGTTGTAGAGTACTAAGAAAATATTCCATTCAATATGACCTAACTCAGTGTCCTGAATCTCTAAATGTGTATCTTGGAAGTGTGATTTTGGTTGAACACCTTGAAACTTAAAGACCAGTAGTTTTGGGGCAATCTTTGATGTGAGTGAGGACAAAGAGGAAGCCATTTTATCTATACCAAAAAAATATATATTAGTTTGGAAGGTGGAAAATACAATCCTAAAAAAACCCTAATCATAAAAAAACTGACCAATACCCTAAAACTTATTAAAACACCCAAAAAACCTATTTTTAAACTCTAGTATGCAAGTTTTTTTGGTTTTTTTGTTTTGGTGAACCTTGTGCACCTTGAATTTGTGCTAGGTGTGCCCTTTTTATATGCAAACTTGTGCACATGCACACCTTGTAAGGTGCACATGTGCACACCCTTTCCTTACAAAAGTGCCTTAAGTATATACAAAAATAGAGTAGGCACATGCACGCCTTGCTAGGTGCACATGTTCACACCCTAATCTCTATAGATTTAGCCTTTAAAACTAAGAAGGTGCATAGTTCCACACCTTGGAAAGATGCACAACTATGAACCATTGTGATAATGCCTTAGCTTTGTGTTTTGTAAGGTGCACATATGTGCACCTTGGATAGGTGTACATATGCACACCTTACACTTAGGTGTTAGTTTTAGTTTCTTTAGATTTTGTGAATAAAGGTCTACACCTTGGATAGGTGCACAATGTGTGCACCTTTACTATTTTTTAACTTGGTGTGTGCATGTGCAGGTCTAAAGATAGTGCACCTTTATAGGTGCGGAGGTGCGCTCTTGAAGGTCTCAAAGGAGAAAGTGAATGTAGAAGAGGAGCAAGGCCCGAGGCTTTTATAGACCAAAGAAGCAATGCACCCTTTGGGGGTGTGCACTTGAACATGTGTGTAGGTACACACTTCCAAAGGGAAGTGCACCCACACTAGGGAACCTATCACACAAGCGCACCTTGGAAGGTGTTCATGTGCGCTAGGTGTGCTAGTGCACACCTTTCCCTCTTAAAATCACCTTTACACTTAACATCCTCAGTTTCTAACAACTAGGTTTCTTAGGCAAAGGACCAGGCTAGACTTGGACACCAAGTAGAGCCCTAAAAAGACTTAGACCCTAAACTAGGGGTTTGGAAAAGAAATATTTACTAGGGGGTTCCCCAATTCTTAGAAGAAATGGGGCATGCATTGTAAAACCACAATAGTGACCAAGTGAAACAAAGGAAATTACTTGATCACAACTCTAACCATAGTTCCTTCTTAACATATTGCAATAGCATGTTGGCCATAGATTTGAAAGATCTAATCTTATGAAATGCATATCTAAAACATGGGATATTTTCCCTTGTCGCAACTTAAACCATGGTATGTCAATTGAACCTTGCTACCAAGAAAAAATAATGCACTCATCCTATCAAGATCCTAACCTTGGTTAAGCCAACTAACTCTATGATGATGCAAACACAATGTTAGTGTCCCTTCACCACTTCAACTCCAGTTAATGCTTAACTTACTATGACTATGTGAACCAAAGGGTAATTGCACAATCACAACTTGAAATGTTTCAAAGGCATAACATGAAAATAAGGCTATGAGACTTAGGATAAAAAGATATGGCCAAAGTTTTAAATAGATCCTTATATAACATTTGATCATTTGAATATTTGAAAAGGTATGACCATTGGATATGTTTGACAAAAAAACTCAAATTGGTTGGGAGGACAAATATGGCTAACAGTTACCTATAAAGTGTTTATTTACATACAGATTAGAAAAAAGTTATAACTTTCAAATGGTTTTACCTTTTCAAAATGTTAAAGATGTTGCATATTCTATGTTTTTCCTACTATGAGAAAAACTAAAAAGGAACTTAATTTTATATAGTTTTGAAGGAGTTAAGGTGGTCAGACATGAAATTTTTTTAATTCCAAAAATGGTCGTGTTAGAAAAAAAATTTAAAATATGCATCACATCTAGGTATGAGTCTACTTCTTATATCTATGATCTTAAAAAAAAAAATCATTTAATTTCGATTTAGGTGGTCAGACATACACCTACTTCTTATTTTTCCTATAAAATGTGTACTTTTGTATTGAAATTCCAAATTTTGTGAAGTTAGATTTTTTTTTATTAGAAAAGGGCTATCATTTTAGAAAATATGTAGAATTTAATATAGATCATATTCTAATAAATTTTTGGAATAATGTTCATAACTAGTTCAAGATTTCACATCAAGTTAACTAACATTGAATTCCGCATTTTTAATTGCTACTTAAGGCTATAGTTTGGTCCACCATGATCCTAGACATACCCTAAAAAGTTAGTCCAAGTATATCCAAATTTTTCATTTGTTGATAACATGGTGGATCAGCTAGAAAAAATGTACATATATATTCATGTCATTGAATCCATAAGGACTAACTGGGACAACACATTAGGGAACTATTTGCAAATTCACAAACCATTTTTGGATAAGTTTGGTTTGACACCTCCACCCCAACATCCATAAGTGAAAAAAACAAGGGGAAATGGATGTGAAATACAAGGGGGGTGGGTAATGATAATAATCAAAGATGATAGTGATAATGAATAAGGATGATAAAGGGGAGTTTTGAAAATGTTTAAGTTTTGAACTTTTGAACATGTATATATCACTCGAGTGTGGAGAAAGCACATGTACAATGTTTATCAAGTTATGGTATGTATTGTATTCTAAGGGGGCATCCTTGTGTTTTATTTTTGTAATGCAAATCTTTTCATCATGAAAAAATATTTTTTCCACTAATGCCAAAGTGGAAGATTGTTGAACCCTAAATCATGATGTCTATTAGTGTCAAACACTTAGTCATTCACAAGGTGGGTTATTTGTTCATCACTACGATCAAGTCATCTCATATAAGCTATGAATAGTTTTCAAGTTATTTGTTTAGTAGTAGTTACTACCTAGCAAGCTATAGGTTTTCGAGTAATCTATTGATTGATGAGTTTATTAGGGAAAATAGTTGAAACCAAGTGATACAAAAGCTGAGTAATTAATTTTATATCAAGCATAGTTAAGGCCAAGGGATATAAGGATGCAATATTCTATGTCAAACATCAGTATGGTGTTAGTTCCTAGTAATACAGTTCCACTTTTTTTTTTTGGTATGACATAAAATGTGATGTAAACCATTTTTATCAACCTATAAGTGTGTTTTGAAGATTGAGGAGGTAATCAAGGAGTTGATTACATATTAATGGAAGATCATTAATCCCTATATGAGAAAATCCACCAATTAAAAAATTGCAAGGACTAAGTTGAAAAAGAAATGAATCTAGATCATTGATTGGGATCTAGAAGGTTCACCCAAATAACTATTTAAGGAGGGTTGATGACATAGTTCATGTGTATGAGTGTATGGATGAAGAGCTTTTTTTCATGCAAATTTTTGGAAAGGAATCAAAGTGTTAAAGATAAAAAAGAATGAGAAGTGTATGGATTTGTGTAGAGATAAAGAAGATCAATCATAGTAAGGTGATAATACATTTCATAGAGGAGATATGATATCAACATTATAAGTACATACCAAAGCATCAAGTACTAAACTTTCTAACTGGTGTTTTAGGATTTAAATCTCTTAACAGGGTATATTTAATAGGCTTTGGTAAATATCCTAACAGAGTACTCACTTAGTTGTGATGTAAAAATCCTCTAATTAGGGTAGAACCTAGCATTTCGTTTAGCCTTTAATAGCATGGACCTCTCACATGGTACATCATTAGAAGTGATCAAACATTGTAGCCTTAATAGGCACACTTTATTGTTGCAGTAGTGAAGATATTGTGGGTGTTATCCCCACTGTAGTTTTACCTTCACCTTAGATGGTTTTTATGTTACCAAATTTGTGCGTTATGTGTTGTGTGCTCATGAGTTTTTATTCATGTAGTTAGAAGCTAAATTTGGTATTGTAATGATGTTAATTTTTACATTCATATAAGGTTAATATACAAATGATATTATATGTGGTGATATCAAATATGTTTCATGTTTTAAGTAAGATAATGTTTACAGATTATGATTCACCCCTCTCTCAGTATATCACTTTCCCTAGTTATTTCCAATAGTTATACAATCTCCCTAATTTACAATACTTATTTGATTGAGTTATAGAGTTTTGTAAAACATGTTTTTGGTAAGCAATGAAGAATAATGATAAGGTATAATAGATCCTTGAGTGATCCTATTATATTAGTTTTATTGAATTTTTATGAGTTCATGGATGAGGAGATGACAGAATGATTATATGAAAGTGGTCAAGGTCTATATTATTTTTTTCAAGAAAATAAAATTGACTTACTAAATATTTCATCCTTTTGTAAATGTTCTTGAGGCTTACTAAGTGGATGAGTATTTCTTGATAGAGAATATATAGGTTTGGTATATTTGGTTATTTTTGTATAAAAGATATATATGCATGGTATAAAATGGTATTACAAGATAAAGATCAGAGGTCTCAATTAGAGGAAAGAAGAGAAATAAATTATGAAGTATGTTTATTCAGTATACTAAACTTAATTAGAATTAATTTCAATTTTTTTGATGTTGTGTACCAATTCAATATTTCTATAGATGGTTGTCCATGTATCCATATGTTAGTAAGCAATCCCTTTTATAATTGATCAACAATATCAAAGTTGTAAAATAAAATGCATGTATGTTCCTTTGGTGGCCTTTAATAGGATTAAATACTTCTTCAAGATATTTTATTTTTTGGTTCTAGCCCCATCATTGTTTTCTCCCTGACACAGTTTCCCTTATTAAAAATATGGTGTTTTGATTTTGTGGATTTTTTTAATATGTTTTGGTAATTTAATTTTTATTTCATGTGGATTATGTTGAAGGATCACCTAGGAAAATTTTAAATCTTTAGAGCATTGATTCAACCCCATATTAGTATTTCATATTTCCAACATTCAATTAAGGACAAAAATTAGTGTTTGGAATATATTTCTAAATTTACAAAGCAAGAAATTATAATGTAGAGAAATCAAAATCAAAATATTGTCACTCTATCACCATTGAACAACTAGAAAGACAATAAGAACATAGATACTTCTAACTCACAAAACATCCATGCAAACCTTGGGAATTTGAAACAAATCACTTATAGATAATTATCTACAAACTCTTTAATCTAAAAACACTTATCTTCATTTCACTTGCTAGAATAATTAAGAAAACTCTCTAAACTTCACTCCATCACTATCACATATAGATAAATATATGTACACATTAGATAATACATCTCTCCAAGGTGGATAATTGATAGTTTTATAATACCACTAGTTAGAAGATACACTTGAGGTGTATAAGAGATAATATAATAAAACCACCAAAAATTGAGATGATTCTAAAGTGTAAATGGATCCTTAAGAATCCTTAAGTGATATGTGTAATGAGGACCTAGATGGTTTTGTCAATAGTTGTGTCACTTTAATTGCACCAACAACCCATGTGATTTACTTTATGAAAATGATCTTTCTTTCTCATTTTATTATTTTATTTTATTATTTTTAAATTAATAATGGATTATAGTAGCGTTGAGATTTGATTAAAATATTTGTGAATCATTTTAAGATATGTTCACTTTGAAGTCAAATTTATTTTTCTACATGATATATTAATTTTGGCTTAACGATGGGCCTCCTAAAGAAATCTAAAATAGTTTTTAATAATTATCATTGGATTATATATGAAACAAATCTTCATTTTCCACTTTATTTTAATAAACTTGTAACTCAAAAAAAATGTTAAATCTTTTTATTGCTTCAAGCTTCCTCTTTGTGTGATAGATGTCATATTTTTATCGATCATTATAAAAAATAAGAGAAACTTCATCAATTAGATCATAGAGTTCTCCTTGTAGGAGAAGAAGGAAGTGGGAAGTTGAAAATAAAATAAAATCCTTAAAGAGATACCTAAAAATTAGGACAATAGTTAATAATGTGAAATCATGCATCACAGGGTGAGAAAATGAGACAACTAATTAGTTGAGTTGACTTATGGTAATGTGATTATGTCCACTATGCCTAGTTACATCTAAATTTAAACTAAATGCATGAAATCCCTCATTACTCTATTATGAAAGATTACTTATAAAATTTTGATATAATCTTGAAATGTTATACTCTTTAGCTTTTACAAAAGTTGATGAGTTCCTTTTATTTAACTCTTATAAGTTTATTCACTATAGAAGGTTGAATTCTTACTTAAATTTTATAGAATAGACTCAAGAGAAAATGATATTAAAATCTCAAGCATAAAATTATCATTGTTTTTTTTATATATTAAAAGTAGCCAAAATAAGAGGGCTGGCTCTCTGTACATAACCATGGCTAAACCATTAAGAACACATTAACAACTAAACACTACTAGCATCCCACCTTGCCCATAACATCAAAATGCATATTGTCTGAACTAGTAAACCAAGCCCAAATACAAACATACATATTCACATATCCACTCGAAATAAATACCAAAGTAGAAATGGATAGCATAACAAAAACATAACTCAAAGAATATCTATTAAACTGCATAAAGTTTATCCAAACAATAAAACCTAATCTAGCTATCCAACTGTCAATATATCTACTATAAAGATTAAACCATAAAATTATAGTCTTTAATGCCTAATGACCTAATAATAAAACTAAAATCTAGACATTACTAGTAGTGAAATCTCATCAGAATAAAGTAAAAAGACACCAACTAAAACATTAGCCTTCTCCTTTCCTTTCTTGGCTAGGAAGCCATATAGGTTAGAAGAATCCTTTGCTCCTATGATCTTCTCCTTATTATCTTACTATAAGAGATAGAGAGTGACGATAAAAGACCTTAAGAGAGAACTTGGATAGAGTCATGAAATAAGTATATTTTACTCTTACTAAAGTTTATATGTCTACCTGAGCTCTCTACATAATCATCTAGTAGATTATGCCCAATCCAAGCTTCAATAACAAAAGCATAGCCATAAAAGAAGGTGTCATCAACAAATAGTTGAATTACCTCCAGGGGGATGGTGCTAGTAGCCTTAACAACAATCAATAATCCTAATCCAAAAAGCTTAAAGAATGATCTTCCAAGTACCTCAGCTATCATGATAAATAGATAAGGAGAAATAGGGTCCCCTTTTCTAAGGCCCCTATGATTCTTAAATGATCCCCAAAGATGCCTATTAACAATAAAAATAAATTGATGGATTCCCCTATAGTCTTAATTAACCCCACAACTTTATTATTAAAACCAATTATTTTAGGAACCTCTTAAAGAAATTCCTAGTCCAACTTATCATAAGCTTTTGAAATATTATGTTTTAGATTCATACCATAGTTTCTACTCTTATCTATTGAGTGGATAATCTCATGCATTGTCATGATTGCATCTGCAATTTGTCTACCTAGGACAAATTCCTTTTAGGCAGAGCTAATAACATTCTCCAAAAAGGGTTTTATTCTATTGACTATTATTTTAGAAAAGATTTTATGCATAATATTGCATAAGCTAATTGGTCTAAAATTAGTAAGACTTTTAGGGTCCTAGACATTGGGTACTAGAAAATTAATGTTTTATTAAGCCTCCTTAGTAGTTTTCCTATTTTAAAAATTCTCTAACAGCCCTAGTAAAATAAACCTTTATCACATCCTAGAAATATTGAAAGAAATTTAGGGGAAAATAATCTGGTCTAGGGGTTTGTATTCCTTCATTGAATAAAGAGCATTTCTAACTACCTCCTCCAACAATTGATTAGTGATGAGCTCAATATCCTCTTCTTTAAGAACACTTGGAAGATATTAGATAAGATTATTTCAGCTAATCATGTCAACATTCCTTTCCAAGGTAGTATATGGTACAAAGAACCCAAGAAATACTTAAGAAACTTGCATATAAATCTCATAGGAGATTGGATAATGTTAGATAATAGGTTATTTGGTTTGAAAATTCAAAGTTGTAAGGCTAAGGTATCCATTGGTGCATTATAAACCATGGATTTCCTTGAGTCACAATGGGATTTCAAATATTCTTATCTATTTGGTTATAACAAAGGTGTTAGGGTCATAACATGAGTAATTTCAAACTTTTCCTAACTGATCAAAATTTCTTTAAAAAATATCAAGTGAAATAGTGTAAAAGTTGCCAACTTTGCATACATGAAAAGTTGTAATTCTAATGCAACTATTAAAATTTTTCTTTTAAATAGACTTAGTCTATTGTGACTATTTAAAAAGGCATATTTAATCATATTTGACATCTCTTAGATCAGAGATGAAGGATTGTGATGAATTGAGACATTGGAGAGAAATAAAAATAGAGTTTTACCATCAATTTCATTGTTTCTTGTGATTGTATGACCCTATAGAGATTGGATGACTGGATCAATGTACATGGTTGGATAGAGGGATAAATTAGTTTCCTATGTCACTTAATTTCAAGTTCTTTGATACTCCTAATGATAATTATATCAATTTTTGTACATGTTGTTCTAGAAACCCTCATTTTTAGGGTGTGCAACAAAGATGAGGGCCAAACTTGTATTTCCACTAATTGAATTAAACATCCACATGGGGAAATATATTTGGGGATGTATATTAGAAGATTTCAAATTTTGGTGGTCAGACTTCATGAATTTCTTATTTTTCTAGTTAGCCCTAGGTCAAATATCTCTAGATATTTGACATTAGAAAATGTAACATCAAGCATTTGAAGGAGTAAATCATGTTGGTAGGACATGAAATCTTGTCGATAGTGTGGAATTTTGTATTGGAACATACCTAAGGGGTTTTTTTTTTTGTGCACCCATTTTTTCATACTTACTTTGTAAACCAAGCCTAATTAGGCCTATTAGATTTTCTTACATGGTAAGGGTTACGAGATGTTGGAGTACAATTAGATCTTAATCTATTGGAATATGAAGTAGGTTTGAATAGGGAATCTGAAAAGCTAATTTTTTGGGTTAGCATTTTGGATATTTTAGAAGTTGGGTAGGAAAAACCAATTAAGGAGGCCTAATTTCCCTACTAGCCCAATTTGGGTTTGGATCCTTGTGTAAATTTTGGGGTTAAAAATATTGTTGGGAAACCCTATTTGAGTGCCTAGCACACAATTAAAAGTTATAGGAAGGGTTAGTGAGAGGCTTGGGGCAAGTTTCCACCAAATTAGCAATTTGAGGGACTTGGACCCTAAAGCAAAAAAGAAGCATCAAACTCCAAGTTTTAGCCAAGTTATTGGGAAGCCTTGGGCTAAGTTAGAGTTGTTTATGGGGTTACTTTGGATTCCCTAGAAACCATCCTTAGAAAGAGGGAGGCCAAAATCCTCTTTTGGAGAAATGGGTTAGGGATATTGAAAGATTCACTATTCTTGTTGTGCTCTCTACATTAGGTGGTAACAGAGAAAGAAAAGCTCTTAGGAGAAGAAAAAGATGGAATATGGAATTGAAGATGTTAGGGAGGAGATGGCTTCAAGATTCACCAATGCTGATTTGGCCAAGGTCATGAAGGAGCACATGGCCAAGACTAATAAGATGGAAGATAAAATCAAGAAATTAGAAGAAATGAGAGGTATTTTCAGAGATGTTGATGAATCTAACAAAGAGGTGGAACCTAAAAAAGAACCAATAGATATGGGTGACTTAGAGAATAGGAGTTTCATTAACACTCTTGGAAAACTAGGTAGGAGAGAAGCCAAGGTGGAGCTACCTATGTTTCATGGGAAGATGAATTGAGAAGAGTGCATGGATTGGCTAGAGGCCATAGAAAGATACTTTGAATGTGAAGAATTGACAAAGAACAAGATGGTGAAGTTGGCCAAGTGAAAACTCAATGGCCTTGCCTTGAGTTGGTGGAATTTCTTTTAAAGTGAAAGAGTAGACAAGGAGAAGAATCTTATTTTCATATGGAAAAGGATGAAAATGGAATTCAAAAGGCAATTTATACCTAAGGACTATGAATTTTTTATACATAAAAAGTTTCAAAACCTAAGGCAAAAAGATTTGGATCTGAGTGCTTAACTAGGAAATTCCATAGATTGATCTTTAGAGAAAAGATCAATGAAAGTGAGAAGTAGAAGTTGGCAAGGCATAATAATAGGTTGAAGAATAGCATCCAAGATGAGATTAGTTTGTTTGGACTAGATATTGTGCATAAGTGTTATCAAATGACACTAAGGGTAGAAGAAAAACAAAGGAGGAGAGGACAAAAATAATCAAGAAGTAGAGAAAATAACTTCAGATGAAGAGGGAGGTTCAATGAAAAAGGAATTTCCTACAAGGTAGCAGATGAGAACACTAAACTAGAGAAAGTAGGAGAATTGAGTTAGAGAGGAGGCTTTAGAAGAATAAGATCAAACCATGGAGGAAGATTTGGAGGAAGAGGGCCAATTGTCTTTACTGGTAAGTGTTTCAACTGCAATCAAATTTAACATCAATATTTTAGGTTCCCTAAGAAGCTTGGTTCAAACAAGCAAGGAGGAGAAAGGAGGGTATAATTGACATGAGAGCATGGGTATGGAAGTGAAATATTTTACCATAATATCATGACCAAAGAAGTAGACCCAAAGCATTGATACCATTGGATGAGGTAGAGGACCTTGTTGAAGACAATTGCAACAAAGGAGCCACCCCAAAGGAAGACAATGTTTAAAACAACTTGTAAGGTGAATGGAAAGGTATTCAAGGCTATAGTATACTCTAGTTCAACTAAAAATATTTTTTCCATAGAGATAGTTATTAAGTTGAAGTTGTAGAGGATACCTAACCCTTACCCCTATTGAGCCTCATGGTTGAAAAGGGATAGAAAAGACTTGATGAATGAAGAGGTCTGGATAGAATTGAGAGGTTACAAGGACAAATTGCTATATGATATTTATGAAAGGGTTGCACACCATCTCCTATTAAGGATTCCTTGGCAATATGGTGTAAAACCTAGGCATGAGGGAGAGACAAATATGTATCATATAACAAAGGAAGGAGTTAAGTACACCATGAACCCTTTGCCCAAGGAACCAAATGAAAAACTAGTCAAGGGTATTGACATGTTGGTAGGAGAAAAAGAGTTTATTTAGAAAATTAAGGAGAAGGAAACCCCATGTTTTGGATTGATTATCAGGCCAAAGAAGGAGCTAGTAACTAAGAGCATGGGTAGCAAATAAGGTAGGAATGTTGGACCCAAGGAAGCAAATGAGCTTTTGGATCAGTATGAGGGATCAGTTGCAAGTAGTAGGCCATGAACTTGAACACCACATAGAGAGATTAGCCTCTACCTAGACCTCATACCAGGAGCCACATTTCCAAATAAAGAAACATACAAGAGGACTCCAAAGAAGAATGAGGAAATATCAAGGCAGATAGAGGAATTGTTGAGAAAAGGTTTCATAAGGAAAATTATTAATCCTTTTGTGGTTCATCTAGTCCTAGAACAAAAGGAGGGCACATGAAGACTTTGCACTAACTCTAGGGCTATACACAAGATTACCATCAAGTATATATTTATCATCCCTAGGATTGAAAACTTGATGGATTACTTAGGAGGATCCAAATACTACTCAAAGTTTGACCTAAAAATTGGATATCAATAGATAAGGATCTAAGAGGGGGATGAGTGTAAAACAATATTTAAAACCAATGAGGGACTTTATGAATGGCTAGTGATGCATTTTGGCCTTTCAAATATCCCTAGCACATTCATGAGATTAATGAATGAGATCTTGAAGATTTTACTAGAAAATTTGTTTTTGTATATTTATATGATGTACTAATTTTTAACAGGGGCAAATAGGACCACTTATTGTGTTTGGATAAAGTTTTGAAGAAATTGCATGAGGAGAATTTGAAGATAAATTCAGAAAAATGTGTATTTTTGGAGACTAAATTAGTGTTCTTTGGTTTTGTGATCTCTCAGAATAACCTAAAAATGGATCTTGAAAAGGTTGAGGCCATACTCAATATGCCTGCATCTAGGACAGCCTCTAAGGTACAAAGTTTCCATGGTATGTGATGTAGAAGAATCTTGGGATAGTTGGATATCCTACATGATTTAGGGATTTTGGTGGGGTTGAGTGGACATATTTGGGTCTTGGGTAATTAAATTTTATGTATTTAATAAGTATTGTAAGCCTTTAAAGGAATTTGGTATTTAATTTTTGTTGGAGGCCAACTTGTGGCTCTTCAAGTATTTAATGTAAGGTTTGTTTAGTTTGTAGCTTACTGGGAAAACTTGTGTCTTATGCTGGTATAAGTAGCCTAGGTTGTGGTGAATTCTTTAGTCATTAATCATCCATCTTGGAGAAGAGAAGGTTGTAGAGGAGCAAATTTTGAGATGGGCTAGTAGCTAAGGCTTGTCAAACAAGGAGATTGCTTGGTGGGCTTGCAAGTACCAGTTGAATCTTCCTTATAGGTTTCTACTAGAGTGTAGATCTAGACTAGCTAAGGTTTGGATTGTTTTGGAATTACAATAGGAAAGGTAAACTCTAAGAGGGGGTAGGGGAGTGGGCTAAATTAGTGCTTTAAACTTTAACCCATAAAAACATGCACCATACATCCATCTCATATATTCAATAAGTAAAATGAAATACCATATAAAGAATATACATCTAAAGTATGTAAATAGGTAAGCATTCACACATATATGACACAATATATGATTACCTAGAAACCCTTCGTTGATAAGGTAAAATTGGGGTGGGGATGACACCCACAAATCATCACTATTGCAGTAATAAAGTGTATCCAATGAATGTTACAATATTTTATCATGAAACATGATCTACCCTGTGAAAGGTTTTCCTTGTGAAAAGCTTACAAAGACTATTAGGTCTTACCCTATTAAAGGATTTCAAAACCCTATTAGAAGTGTTCCTAGTTAAAGGACTTCAAAGCACAATTAAGGAAACACCTTGTTAGAGGATTTCAATGAAGCCTATTAGGACTACTCTATTAAGAGATTTAACTAATTCACCTAATAGAATGTCTCAACAATGATCCTATGATTAGCATTGTGTTTCTTGATGTTAGATCACCTCTATCCTATTGTGTACTTGATCCTTCTTGATCAGATGTCTCTCTATTATTTTTTGTTTCCTTCCTTTGTTCTCCTTTAACTGATTCTACAATTTAATTCATATTATAATACCTTGCTCACCATGAATTTCCTATTTGTGCATGCAAACTCTCCTTCTCTCTCCTTGATCATTCATTCATTCCCTTATGAAAATTTTAGGGTTAGTCCTCCTTAAGAAAAACTAGGCGACTTAGGGTTAGGTATGAATCAACAGCTATGATTCATCCATATTGTTGCTTAAACCTTCTTGTTTCCTAATTGGATCATGTAATACATAAGGATTTTTTTTTAGGATTCGTCCTTATCAACAAAATATCATAACTCAATCCTTAAGTTAGCCTAAAAATGGTTTACATAGTAGTTTGTGCCAATACAAACAATTATGACAAAACTATGTTACTCAACATTTGAAGTCCCTAGTGCTTGACACTAAGTATGACCTCAATGTTGTCACTTGACAACTAAATGATTTAGCATGCACTACTTATTAGCTTCTGAATCACTTGGCACATAATGTCTACTTAGTAGTTGAGTGACTCAACACATGAGTGACTTGCCATTCACTAAGTAAATGAATTAAGTGTATAGACACTCACTTGTCAAAACCAATATTAGATTAACAATCTCCCCCTTTGGCATGAGTGTTAAAAACACTTTGTCATACATTAATACTCTTATTCTTATGAACATAACATATATGTCTATTCAGATTCTATACAAAATGTCAAAATTTTGCAACACATGACTTATACCTCAAAATTTCATAACCCCCTTGAGTTGTTTGATCTATTATGTATTATAGTTTGTATCAAAATCTTGCTCCTACTAAGTAGATTTGCATGAACTGATACTCTTTATCTATTCTTACTCCCTCTTGGCTAGATATCTCTTTATTCTACTTGCTCCCCCATGACTCTTATTCCCATTTCTCTTACTCCCCCTTTTTGACAATTATATGAATGGTGTATACACTAATAGTGTATTTGTCCAAAAATGATTTATGAACCTCGAGTATAATTTTAACATATGTATCCCAATTATCACAAGCTACCTCCAAAAAACTAATGTGGATGGTGAACTTGGCAGAAAGGTGCACTAAGCCATCTAATGTAGAAAGATTGGGGTCTTTCATCATAAGTGTTTCTGCATAGCCTAGTTCCTTGTGTAAAATCTTCATATGAGGAGTCAATGTCACTTAGATGTTGATCAATTTATCCCTTATGTTGGCTTCATCTACTTTTAATGATTCTAACTAACTTTGGGATTGCAATAGGGTTCTAAAGTGTTTCTCACTTTGAGATGGAGGATTGGGAAATGTTGCACTAGATCACTGCATTTGGCTTTCCAAACCTAGGATGTGATTCCTTATCTCTTGTGTAAAGAGTGTAGGATTACATAGTTTGGTGTATAGAGAGAAAATGTTCTCTAGTACCTTCTTCACACCATCTATCTTAGTTTCCAAGACAACCTATGTTAGTGCAATATCACTAGATATCTTCTCATTCAACTTGTTTTGAAACTTCTTTTTGGAACATTCTAATAGTTTGACATTAGTATCTAGGTCTATGTCACTTACTCTTTCCACTATATTGGTCAATTATTCAATGATAGGATTTTTTTCATCTAGAGTAGGAAAACTAAATGCATTTAAGAAAATTTATTTTATATCAATCAAAGCTTGCTTCTACCTATCCTCCCTTCAAATTAGTTCTTGATGTTTCTTCTTTTCTATGGCCTCTTGTAGTATACCCATCTGCTCAATTGTTATTACTGCATAATCAAATTTTGGCAATACAATCTCTTCATCTAGGTTGATATCTCCATAAGTAATTACCTCTTGTGCCTTAGTTGAGCTATGACTCAACATTGAGAATTGTAATGATGTATCATATGTGCTTGGTTTTTGAAGAGTTCAAGTAGAAGGAGTACTAGATTATGGTAATTTCACCAATTCTTGGATTGCTACTAACTCGTTTGGCTTGGGTGTCAAATTTGTTTCTTCAATTTTTTTTTTTTCTACCTTTGTGATTTTAGTTGCACCTTGATCTTGTGCTAGAGGTGTAGGTGTATCTACTTGACCTATTTGTCATTGTGTCCCATCATTTACTAGTGTTTCCACCTTGTCTTCTCCACCTATCTCAACCTTTTCTTCTTTTAGGTTCTTGTATATTGTCTAAGATAGGAGTACCTTCAATGAGTGTGCTGATAGTGCGACCTACTATCTCCTTCCTTTGATATACAATAATGGGTTGTGAATTTTTTACACTTGTGAGTTGAGGAGAAATTATAGGTGTTTCTTGTGTTTTTACTTCCTCCCCTATATTTATAGTCTCTAACTTCTAAATTTCATCTACACTCACCAGTACAGGGTTGTCACATAATGTTTCCTAGACAATGGACTGGACAAGTATCTTTTTTAAATCTTCTTCTATTTGGGGATTGATTTTCTGATCAGTAGTATCAAAAGCATCCTTTACTATGATATTCTTAGTGTTTACACTTTTCACCTATGGAGGGCTAGCACTCAACATTTTTGTATCTTGTACACTCTATTCTATTATCTTTTCCTTAGTTGGTGCCTGATCATCAACATTCATATCAATGCCTCCCTCAATTGTGCCTTTTTCATTATCATCTTCTTCATCTTCTCCTACCTCAATAGGTGTATGGTCATATTCTTTTGATTTTATCAGTCTGTATGTTAACTTCCACATTTTTTTGGACTTATTTACATTATCCTCTATATTATTATGTAAAATGTTAAATTCCCTATACTTAGGTACAAATCTCATAGCATATTTCTTAATGGCTTTAAAAAATTTAGCCCTACTAAGTTCTAACATAACTTGAGCAAGGGATATCTCCCTAATTTTTCTTTCAATGTTCAAACAATAATGCCATTTTTGCTCAACTCTATCATAAAAACTTTTAGGAATGGAGTTTGCAAACTCTAGAGGAGTCTTTTTGAATGTAGCCATCATGGCATATACTGCCTCTTCTACTTGGTTCTTCTCAATCTTTCCAAGATTATCAAACTCAATGTGAGTGAAACCTAATAAATCAACATTGTTTCTAATGTTCTCACATAAATTATCTAGGTCTAAGAAGGGACTATGACTCACCACTTGGAACAAGCTATTGTCATCAGATTCAGTTTTCTCCTCATTAGATTCAGTTTGAGCAACATATTTTCTTCTTGGTCTCTTCAGTGCTCCACCTTCCTTCTCTTTAGGCTTGGCTACCTTTTAAGCCCTTTATGTAGTGACTCTTGTATTAGCCCTTGTGGTAGGTGTTGTTTGTTTGGGCTGACTAGATTTCGCAACCTTCTTTATTTTCCTCACTGCTTGAGTCTTTTCCTTGATTTTCTTCTTCTTAGTAGTAATAGATGCTTCGTAAGCTTCTTCTTCCTTGACACCTTCTACAATATCTACTTCCTCCTCTTGTTGATCCTCTCCCTAACCTTGTGTCAATGCTAGTGGTGCTTGAGCCTATGTGTCCTCTTCTTCTTTTTCTTCTTCATCTTCCTTTTCTTCTTCCTTGGCTCCTTCACCCAATTCTTCTTTTAGTTTCTTCACCAATTTGGTCTTCTTCCTCATCACTAAAGTGATCTTCAAATCCATATTGATCTTTTATTTGGCCAAGTCATAATTACCAAATGCTTTGGCTTCCTTTTCTGCAAATAATGTTGTAATTTCTATAGAGGCCTCATCAATATTTATCTCATAACCTAATTGCCTTAGCCATACCACCCTAGGAATTGTTGCTTGAACATATGCGTGATTAGTATCAACTAGGGAGAAAACATCATCATAATGTTTCTCCACTAGTGAGACTGGTATCCTTAGTCTTTCTTCATTGTTTGCTTAAAATATTCAAAATAACTAGTCATTACTGACTCAAAGTTATCACTTAATTGCTCAATAAATTCTCCTATGTGAATTGTAATTGATCTATTCACCTTCCATGCAACCTTACCAAATGTAGGAAATATATTCTACACATAAAATAAAATACATACTAGAATAGATCCAAATTTACACTAAGCACTCCTGGTTCTCCTTATGGCTCCCAAATTCTCAATCAATTTTGCAACTGTAACTCAGCACGATCATAAGTATGATCTTTCTTTACAATTTTGTAGCTCATATCTACTGCAATGCAAGGTACATTGTTTAATCTACTAGATTGATAAAACTTGTGTTCTATTATCCTTACTACAAAAGCTATCAGGGGATCTATGATAATGTCAATGGTCATACCCCTTTTATTCCATACAACCCCTATGTTTTTTTCAATAACTTCCTTTGACTCACTTCTCATGGTCTTCATTCAATCTAGGTTTGGATACACTATTACCCTATGAAAAATTCTCTTTTTAATTTTAACCAGCCCATTCTCTAACCATACAGACCTATCATGAATTTTTCTTAATACAATCTTAATCCACTTTGTTTTGAAGATGTTGGGGAAATCTAGGGCACGAGTTGAACCTTTCTTCTCAATAATCATGTATGCTTCCCGTAATGCTCCATTTTCACATAGTTTCCCATATTCTTCTCTGGTTTCCATGTCTCCTATGCTTCCAATATTGCAAGTGTAACAATTCCTAACATTTCGCATCATCAAGACTTGCATTGGCATCATAAACAATGCACCAGAGGGATCTTGTTTATAAGCTATATCTAGAATGGCCTGGAAAAAAATGTTGTTTTATTTCATTTCTAATTAACTAAACATTCAAAAGCTCTTTTCCCTCTACGCCTTTTTCTTTAGAAGAACTAGACGCCATTACATATATCTAGAGTTTGCAAAATTTGAAACTGTGTAGCTTGGCACATGATAAATACATTATAAATCTTGCTGAAATAGTGTCCAACAACTATTCAAATCTTCTGCAAAAGCTAAGATCAAATTCTCCAGATCGCCTTTAGCTCTTCCTATTCTTCTTTGAATTCAAATGATGTTAAATGAGAAAAAATTGATCAAATAGCCCTTAAAACACTACATTTAATGTTAAGTGCTTACACAACTATAAGCTTGGCATTAATTGATTTTTGGCTGACTTAACATCCACATTTCTTTCCATACACTTGAAAACCACTATGAGCTTGGCTTCAAATAAAAAGTTTTGTTAGCTCAACATCAACTAGTATTTCACTTGGCAACCACAAGAAATTTTTCATGCTCGACAATAACATGAAAAACTAACAAAACTTAAAGATTTATCCTTGATTTCTAATAACACTTTGAATCTTTATTCATGCATATATAATCTTTTCAAAACTAGATCCTTGGAACTGATGTATGGTATATCTTTTAAATATCAATCCCATATAGCTCTTGATTACTTAGTTTTATGAGGTGTGATCACCTGACCCATTAGGTGAAGTGATCCCATCTGCACTTGATGTGTTGTAATCCACCTTTCTCTTCCATGTCTTGTTCATCTCATCTCTGACAGTTTCAATATCTACCTTATCTTTTCCTTTGTTGAACTCACAACTTGGTGCCTTTAACTTTGTTAGACAATATCTGTTGATGTGACTAGTCTTCAAACAGCTAAAACATGTGGTTTGACTCAACCACCTTTTGTAATCACTTCTAAAGAGTGTTCTAATATAGTTCTCAAGAACATTTCAATACTCTTGAAAGTAGTGACAACTATACCTTATATTATAATCCCAATTATAAGAGTTTCCATTATTCTTTACCTTTGTTTTCTTCTTTGATGAGCACTTGGGTTTGGATCTACACTCAAAAGCTCTATGTCCATTCTTTTGATAGTTATAATAGTATCCTTTAAGTCTTTGAGTGTGCATGGTCTTGGTTCTACATTCATGTGCCTGATGACCTTGTTTGTTGCACTTATGGCAATGACCCATGCTCTTCTATTTAACATTCTAATTTATAGTCTTTCTTCTACACACATTAGCAATATGTCCTTCCTTACCACAATTATGAGAAGTAGGTTTTAAATTCTTACCTTTGTTACTTCTTTCATCAACACTTTTGGATGATTCTCCTTCTTCAATACTAGTGTATCCTAGTCCAAATGTATCATTCTTAGATCTCGGTGATCTCATCAATTGTTCAAAGTACTTGATGCATTCACTAGGTTTATTGAAACTTTCAAAAAACTCCTTTTCCCTTTTCAGATCATTGTTCAACTATTTATTCTACAACTTTAGTGTTCTGATCTCAATGTCTTCGGCATTTAGTTCATGATTTATAATCATCATTTGACCCAAAGTTTGTAATTGTGTGTTAGCAATCCTAGTTACCTCTGATGATCTCTCTTCTAGCCTGTTGGTCAAAACTCTTTTGTCATCTTCTATCATGACTTTGTCTGCCATAGCTTTCCTTTTCTATTTGGTCACCTCATGTAGTAATATATCTTGTGATTCTTGCTCTCTCTTAATATTTTTGGTCTCTTTAGCTAGGGTTCTATTCTTTTCCATTTGATCTACAACTACTACATCAAATTCATTGAAGTTTCCATTCTCAAATAGCTTAGTAGTGTTCATCTCTTAGTATTGTGTGCCATTAATAGAAATTTCCTTCCTTCTTCTCAATGATTTCTTTAGAATTTTTCTTTCTTCATCCAACTAATGTAGAATGAGTTACATTTCAATCTCCTCATTCTCAATAACTTTTCTCAAATTGTAGACTTCCATTTCCAAGATCTTTCCTCAAAGCTATAAAGTTTGACTTTTAGAGAACAAAACTCTAATACCAATTGTTGGAATTACAATAGGAAAGGTAAACTCTGCTAGGGGTGAGGGATGGAGGGGTGGTGAATCAGTGCTTTAAACTTTAACCCATAAAAACATTCACAATACAACCATCTCATATATTCAATATGTAAACTGAAATACCATTTAAAGAATATACATATGGGTAAAAGTACAAAGTTATGTCACCTTTTAGGCTAACTAATTAGAACAACTAAATTTGAATATTTCTATCTAAAAATCAATTTTGTTCAAAGATATGATCTAGATAAATTCATTCTAGCTAAGTTATATATGGTATCACACTTTTCCAATTGGAAATGTCTATTAAATTAATGCTTTATACTAGTTTGCATCCAATTACTAAAGAAATATAATTATTTCAGAAAATGGTGTTTCAATAACTCTAACAATTTTTTGTGATATATTTTTAATAACTTATAAACACCATTTTATAGAGCCCAAATTCAAAAATATTCGCATATAGAGTTTATAGTGTTTTAATTAGATATAGTATATTATAATTTAAAAATTCTACAAGCATGTATTTTAACACATGAAAAGATGTCAATTTTGATAAAGAAAAATATAGTAAATCATATCATAAATATTTAAAACTTATATGATGTTCTAGAGGAGAGAGTCCTATTCTAGAATGTATAATTTTTATTCTGGCTAGAATAGATTTGTTTTGAAAATTGTGGTGGGAGATAAAAACTATCGAGTTCAGGTGAGTTGAATTTTGAATGATTATAAAAGTGAAAATTTAAGTCTAAAGAAAAAGAAAAAAATTTGAATGTTCTAGATATATGCTATCTATAACATAGTCTGAGATCAAAGGGAAATAAGTTTATTTCCATATAGTTTTGTGGTGGGAACTAGACCCCTACTTTTTAGCATTTTTTAGTAACTAAGAAATTGTCTATAAAAATTATGAAAATATATCATTTCTTAATTGAAAAAATTGTTAAAAATTATAATCCTAAACTTGATCATTTTCTACACATTTCATTAGTTTACTTCATTTTCAAATTCTAAATAATAATACTAGTTTTGTATCATTGAAGGTGAATAGTTGTACTTTTTTTAGCCTTTTCCTTCACAAAAGGGTGACACAAGTTTGTTCTTTGAACCATCTAAAGTATGTAACAAAGTAAGCATTTACACATATATGACACAACATATGATTATCCAAAAACCCTTCAATGAGAAGGTAAAATTGGGATGGGGATGACACCCACAAATCTTAACTACTGTAGTAATAAAGTGTATCCAATGAAGGATACAATGTTTGATCATGAAACATGACCTACCCTGTTAAATGCTTACAAAGACTATTAAAGGTTTTCCCTGTGAAAGATCTTACCCTATTAAAGGATTTCAACACACTATTAGAAGTGTGCCTAGTTAAAGGACTTCAACTCACAATTAAGTAAGAATCTTGTTAAAGGATTTTAATATAGCCTGTTAGAACTACTTTGTTAAGAGATTTAACTAATTCACTTGTTAGAATGTCTCAGCAATCATCCTACGATTAGCACTCTATTTCTTGATGCCAGATCACCTATATCATATTGTGTACTTGATCCTTCTTGATTAGATGTCTCTTTACTATTTTTTGTTTCCTTCCTCTATTCTTCTTTAATTGATTATGCAATTTAATTTAGGTCATAATATCTTGATCACCATGAATATCTTGTTTGTGCATGCAAACTCTCCTTCTCTCTCCTTGATCATTCATTCATTCCCCTATGAAAGTTTAGGTTTTGTCCTCCTTAAGAAAACCTAGGTGACTTAGGGTTAGGTACGAATCTATGGCTATGATTCATCCATATTGCTACTTAAACTTTCACTTTTAATAATTGGATGCATTTAATACATAGGGATTCCCACTTAGGATTCATCCTTATCAACAAAGTATTGTAATTAAATCCTTAAGTCGGCCCAAAAATGGTTTACATAGTAGTTTGTGCCAATACAAAAAACTATGACAAGATTGTGTTACTCGGCATCTAAAGTCCCTAGTGCTCAGCACTAACTATGACTTTAATGTTGTCACTCAGCAAGTGAATGACTCAACATGCACTACTTACTTGACTCCTGAATCACTTGACACATACTATCTCCTTGGCACTTGAGCAACTTAACACATGAGTGACTTGGCTCTCCTTATCTACTCAACATGCTCTTACTTATATGTTCTGCTTGACCTATGTTACTTTGTTTGGAATGAACTAAGTAAATGACTTAAGTGCATAGACACTCACTTGTCAAAAGAAATCTAAGATTAATAGATTGGACCTTGAGAGATCATGGAGAACTATTACTTTCTTTATATTTGGCCATAATTGGGAAGGCCTTACAGCCAACCACATTGCATGTAATCAATTATTTTATGAATAAAGAGTTGTGATTTAATATCAGATCTTACATTGTTTTGTGTTTCCATTGTTTTGTTATTTTTTGAGGGCTAGAAAATGTCCTTTGGGAATTCTCCTACCTTGCACTGCATCAAGTGGTATCAAAGGGAAGGTTTTTCCTAAGTGTATAGACTAAGCACCAAAGTTAAGGCAGTTTGCACAAGGGTCTTGTGAAGGGGATTTATTAGGGTTTGTGAAGATGTTGGAAGATGCCTCTGAGAAGATTGGATCCTAGGGCGATTGATGATCTTAGTGATGTTGTAGAAGAAAGGATATTAGAGAAGGTTAAAGAAAATTTTAGATTTGAAATAGAGAAGGTTAAAGCCAATTTCAAATCTTAGATGGCATTGATGAAGAGTGATATGATCGCTAAGATCATAAGTGGTATAGGTTATGAGGAAGCTGTAAGAACCCCAAATAGGCTCTACGCTGATCACTGTTTGTTTCCCTGGGTGTAATAATTGTTTTTGGTTTGTTTTTGAATGTTTTAAGTTGTTTTTGGGTTTTTGAGTTGATGAAAAGAAAATACAAATATTTAAAACTAATCTACCTCAAATTATAACTCAAATCTGATTATAATGCTAATCAAATTCATTTATTCAGATGGCTCCTAATCTTTGTACAATACTTATTGCTGGAAGCATACATTAAAAACATCATCATTAATAGTTGAAAAAAACCTAATTTTTGTCTCCGATATGCAACCACGCTGCTGGTTGCTTCCTCCTTGGGCAGCGCCTATCAAAAACCACAATATTAAATCTCTGATTTTTAATTCACTGTAGCGTTGTACTGTTCACAGCACTGTAGCTGCTATTATAACCCCTTCCAACCTGTAACAGATTCATCCAATTCTTTCCTACTAAACACAATATTGACTCCAGAATGAAGTCAACTCACAGGCAAAATTCAAGTGATATTTCACACCCTCAAATTGCATCAACTCTGAAGATACTACGTCCTCCACAGTCTGAATTCTTCTCAAACTTGTAGAAATCCTTGTTGCCACAACTTCAAGAAATTTCACAAGGAAAAGTTTTTAAGCACTTCTCATAACCTGCTCTTGAAGGAAGACAAGGTTTGTTTATAAGGACTCCTCGACTCTAGAATGAGTCTCCACGCTCAATGTGGGATAAAAGATATAATAATAACATAAAAAATGTTATTACATTAAAACTTAGAAAATCCCTTTTAATTTTTCCATAAGCTTGGACCCACAATTAATTGAAACAATGGCCCCTTTTATGATATCATGACCCTCACTTAAGTTATATATTATAACTTAACAATATAGGCTCAAAACCAATAATGTTTATTTTAACTAAATAAATATTAATATCTCCATTATTACTCAACATTTTTTGAATGGTGTTTGGACTGGGAGCTAACATGATAGAACTGCATATGACCATACCCCTTTTCTAAAAATAGCAGGGGTCTATCTTTATAACTCCAAAACTGCTAAAAATAGCCTGACCAAGCCAAACTCAAAGGAAAACTCATCATAAACAAACTCTGGCAACCCAGAAGAGTACTCTGCTTTGGTCCTTGGAGGATCTCCACACCAAGGTGACCCTCTATCCAATCTTATTAGCCTACGAGGGTCTCTGATAGGCTAATCACCAGCTAAAGTGATGTCTCTAGCTAGAAGGGGACATCACAGAAGCTACTAAAAACTTTGAAGTTGTTGGATTGAGTAGTGAGGCTAGAACTGATCATATGGAGATACCTATGGGAAATAGGGTTGATCAGTTTGTTATACCATGATCTCAGTTGAAGTCGAAGCATAAGATGGAGCTTTCTAATATCTCGAGTACTTTAAATCTTAAAGACCTAATTCATTAGAATGGTGAATTGGAAGAATACTTTGAGGTTGAGGATATTGAGGATCCACTCAAAGTAAGGTTGGCATAAACTAAGCTAAAGGGACAAGTTTCTCTTTGGTGGAAGGAACTACAAAGAGACAAAGAGGAGGAAGGTGAAATGAAGATCACCAAATGGAGATTGATGGTGACTAAATTGAAGGCTAAGTTCATTCTAGTTGATTATGAACTTGAGTTGTTTAAGAGGTTGCATAATCTAAATCAAAAGGAGATGACTGTGATGTTAGAATATATAGTCCACTAATATAACTAGGGGGGGTTGTGAATCAGTTATGCAAGTATTATTCCAATCATGAACTAAAACAATCTTAACCATATGAGTAATGTTAGTTAAAACTACAAAAAGAGGGAAAACCCTGGTGGGGATGGTACCCACAAGATGATGTACTAATATAAATATTCCTTGTTAGAGGATAGACCCAGTTAGGAGTCTATTACAACATTCAGTACATGTGAGTCTCTTTTGGTGTAAATAGGTATTTACTATTTACACTTTACTTAAGTTTACTTAGGTTAGTGTAATATTTTATTATTTCTCTTTATGAGACACTTAGGAGTTTTCACATCTTCTAGAGTTTTCATGTAGACAACATAGAAGTACGCAACTCTAATTATGCACATGGTGTCTACACCACAGGAGTTTGCATCAGGGTAAAAGCACAAACCTGTGTCACCTTTTATAAAGGAGAAGTGATATCAGAATTTAAAGTCTTCAACTTTAACAAAATAAAAGTGGCATTTGTGCTTAGAATTTGAAGATGATGTAAACTAATGAAATGTGTAAAATTGGATGAAGTTTATGTCTATAATTTTTTTTTTAAAATTTGAGTGAAAATTTTATTTATTTTTGAATTTTTAAAGTGTATTTTTTTATTTTTTAAAAATACTAAAAATATAGAGTTTTTTTCCCGTCAAACAAATATATGCAAATCTTCATATTTTGGTTTGATTTTGGAATATGTTAGAGTTAACATGTATACCTGGTGCACCGAAAAATAAAAATTGAAATTCGGCTAATATTTTTGAAGTTATAACTGGTCAAAGTCAAAGTTATCAGAAATAGACAGTTTTTTTCTCCCGTCAAACATTTTCCATCAAATCTACATTTTTTTTTTTTTTAATTACATATTCTTCAAGAAGACTCTCTCCTCTAGTGCACCATTAAAAAAAAAAAAATTTAACATGATTTAATATTTTTTTCTTATTTTTGAATAGACATCTTCCTGAATCTTAAGATACCTACTTGTAATATTTTTAAATTATAACATATTATTCATAATCAAAACTTTAAAAAAATTATACAATCATAATCGTGACTCCGAGAACTACTAAAGTATATTTTTAGTTTTAAAAAATACTTCAATTTAGTAGGTCAAATTGGCCTTCAAAGTGAGATGTTTACAGAAGTTCTAATTTTTTCTTGTTTGGCTGCCACATAGACAGTTACGGCCAGAACTGTTTCGGCTGTAACCGTTTCGGCCGGAACAGTTACGGCCGAAACCCCTAGTCGGCTTGAGAAATTGCTAGCGGTTAGTGTGACTTTTTGATATAAAAAAATATTTTTTTGTCTTTTTTAAATAATTAAATATACAGGGACAGCGAAAATTGAAAGAAGATTTGCAAAAAACAATTAATTTTGAAGCAATTTTCAACAACTATTTTGTGGATTTAATCAATATTGCAAAGGATCGAATAATTTGAAGGTGCTTTTTTTCTCTTCTAATTATTTTTATTTTTATGTATTATATATTGAACCATTAGCTTATATTTAGTAAAATCTAATTTTTTTATTTATTTTCTATAGGTTGAATTATTCAATGGGTAAAAGGAAAAGATCAAGGAAATATGATAGAAAAAGAGATGACAAAATGAAATGCCATACAAAACATGCTCAAAACCAACCTACTAAAATTCCTGAACATGATGAGATTCATGAAGAAAATAAAAGTAATGAAGAGGAAGAAATTGGCAGTTCTATTGATAGAGACAAATTAGAAAGCATAAAAAATTTGATGGATTTGGATGAAGAACTACTTTTTAACCAAATTCCATCTAAAGATATGATAAATGATAACACTATCAAAAAGGATTGTCAGAACATGTGGGATGAATATTTCAAGGATAAAAGTATATTTGGACATGCACAATTATTTGTCAAGTTATTTAGGAGAAGAGATATGAGACATGTCTTAGAGTTGTTGGGTGTTGATAACAGGAAAATCCATGCTCATAATATTAATAAAACAATAGTTGAAATTTTGAAAAATGCTTATAACAAAATTGACAACACAACTCGAGGAGGTGATTTGAGTAATGCACGTAGAGCATTGATGACTACTATATCTAGTAGAAAATTGACACATAGAAAATAGGTATGTGCAATTTTTGATGTACTACATATATCTAGAAGAACTGTCTAGAGATACATCAAGAGGAGAAATATGCTAGATGATAACATTGAGAATAATTGGGTGACTATTTGTAGAGTTCCTCGAAAAGACAGGATTTTTGAAGAAGTAAAAAGACAAGTTATTGAATTTTGGACCACACATTCTCGTGTTTCTTCCAACAGGCGTGATACTATACAAATTAAAGATCAAGAAACAGAGGCCAAAATTGAACATCCAAAACATTTCATAGATATAACTCAAAGTGAACTTTTTGAAGCATTCAAACAAGAATTTTCAAATGTCAAAATATGTCAAAGAATGTTTGAGAGTTTACGTCCTTCCTTTGTATGCATAAATAAGATGCGAGAAACTTGTTGTTGTAGAAATCATGTTGAATTTGGTCTACACTTGCAATCATTTAAAAAAGTTATGGCAATACTTGATCCTAATTTGGTCATCCCTAGCAGTACAACACAATTTGTGAGGTCCATATTATGTGATAAATTAGAAGATTCAGATGAATTCAAAGTGCAATGCATCAAAAATCAGTGTGAAGTTTGTGCAGATTTACAAAAAAATTCTCAAATTATGCAAGTTGAGAATATTAATGATTCCACACCAGTTTCATGGATGAGATATGAATATGAGACATACCAAAATAATAGAGGGGATGAATCCAGAAAAATTGTATTGAAGGAGAGTGAGTTGCATTATGATGAGTTCATGGCCAAGTTCCGTCCATTGATATATCCACATATCCAACATTGTCATGGTGCACGATGGAAAGCTAAACAGTTTCGTGATTCCAAAAATTGTTTTCCACCTGGTTGTATACTTTCAATTGTAGATTTTTCTGAGAATTAAACATTTGCACCTCATACAGAGCTCCAAAGCCAATATTATCATTCTGAACAAGTTGCAATATTTGTGCAAGTGATCTATAGACATGCACAATTTGAGGTGGATCAGATAGAAATATTGGATGAAAATGAACGCATCATCATCAAAGAGGTTCATTTCTATATTAGCGATGATAAAGTTCATGACAGGAGTTATGTGGCTCATTGTTTTGCAATGTTCTCTGAAGATCTTAGAAATCATGGAATAAATGTTTCAGAGCACTGGATTTGGTCTGATGGATGTGCAGGTTAGTATACATGAAATAATTACACATTTATTTAACTTTATTTTAACTTGTATTTATTTGGACATGTCTATTTCTATTTAATATATGTACTTGGATAATTGTAGATACTTATCATGTTTCACGTTCACAGGACAATTCAAAACTGCAAAAGCATTTAATTGGTTAGCAATGCAACATGCTAGAACCAATGTTAATTTTTTATGGAATTTCTTTGAAAGTGGACATGGAAAAGGGGAGCATGATGGAGCAGGAGCATGTATAAAACGTGCACTTCGATAACATGAACTTGCAGGTAAATATATGCATTTTTTAAATGTACATGTTTAATACTCTAATAGCATATATTTTAAATTTTATATATACATGCATATTTTATGTACATACAGGGAATAGGATAGAGAGCGCAAATCAAATTGTTGAATGGTGCAAAGTTCATTTTGCTACTCGAGATACTGAATACAATAAGTGTTACTTTTGGGAGGTGAAAGGTGAACTAAATTATATTTATTTTTAATGTCTTTTTCAAATCAAGTTGAGTTTTTAATTAAATATTTATTTTAAAATATGACAATTAGTTTTTGTATTTGTAACAGATATAGATCGATCTAATCCTTACAATTGTCAAATGATTCCTGGAATTAGAAGTTTACATCAAGCGATGACTACAGGAAACCATAAACCTCCAGTACTTAAAGTAAGAGAGAAAACATGTTTTTGTGATGATTGCATTAAGGACAATGTAGTGAGTGCATGTGAAAATATTGAGAATGGATATGTTTCACATTGGGATTTGAAGGAGATAGTTAGAAAGCCTCCTTTTGAAGATGTTGACATTGACATTGACATTCATGATCCTGTATATTCAGCTGATTATGAGCGCATTTCTGATTTAGTTGTGGCAGATTTGTGTGCATATGTACATATATATAAATTAATATACATGTATTTTTTTTTTTAAATTAATTTATATTTCTCTTTTTATATACATGCAGGAGATATTTTTGCAGTTCAAGCCTTACCAGATAATGCAAAAAATGTGGACTATTATCTTTTAAGATGCACAAAAGAAAAACACAAGTTGCTAGAAGGAACTATAGATGCTGATGAACAGTCATATCCAATTGGATCAGTTGTTATTGAAGGAACATATTATCAACAAACAATGGTAATTGGTAGTGGTATTGAATTTATTGAATACAAGCCTAGAGAAAAGGTTTTACACTATAGCAACCATGTTATAGCAACCAAATTACAATTGGAAGCAGTACAAAGAAAAGGACGTCGTGGAAATCAAAAGTGGAAATTGCCTATTGAAGAACATGAAAAACTTCTAGAGATAATAAAAAGTAGAGAGGATCCTAACAATACATTGTTTATGGAGCTCTAGTTTACCTATGTACTTATTGTGGAGCTCTAGTTGAGTTATGCCTATATAGCTCTTATACTTTCATATTTAATATTGATAGGATATTTGTTTTATATAATTTTTTGTACATTGGATCATTTATCTTGCATATGCAAAATTAGACATGTATTGTTATTTTTATTTAAATTTGACATGGATATCTCATTTAAGACCAGGTCTCTTAGGACCTCCCCTTAAGACAACCTTTTTAGTATTTGTATGTATTTGTATGTGTACATATAATCCTTATATGTTCTTATATGATACATTCTTTATGTTTGTATATAATTGTTATGTTAAGATTACATGTATATGTTATATGAACTATGTTACATATAATTACATGTACATTATATTTTATTAATTAAATGTTGTTAATTATAGTTAATTAAGAATGTATGTCATTAAATATAGTTAATTAAGTTATTAAATAGAGTTAATTATTAAGACATTAAATATATTTAGATTAAATATAGTTAATTTAAAGGTTAAATATAGTTAATTAAGGCATGTCATTAAATAGAGTTAATTAAGTCATTAAATAGAGTTAATTATTAAGACATTAAATATAATTAGATTAAATATAGTTAGTTATAGTTAATTAGGTTAAATATAGTTAATTATAGTTAATTAAGACATGTCATTAAATAGAGTAACTAATTAAGTCATTAAATAGAGTTAATTAGTAAGATATTAAATATAATTAGATTAAATATAGTTAATAGGATTAAATATAGTTAGTTATAGTTAATTAGGTTAAATATAGTTAATTATAGTTAATTAAGGCATGTCATTAAATAGAGTTAATTAAGTCATTAAATAGACTTAATTATTAAGACATTAAATATAATTAGATTTAATATAGTTAATTATAGTTAATTAAGGCATGTCATTAAATATAGTTAATACATGATCTACATTAAATATAATCAGACTAAATATAGTTAATTAAGACATGTCATTAAATATATGTTATATTGTTATGTACATTGACCATTAAAATTATATAGTTAATTACACTTAGATTAAGGCATTAAGATGAATAACTATACATATACATGTAAACTTGAATATTGAAAATATGAATAACATATAGAAACATGTGCATAACAAATACATAAGTTACATAAAAGATGAAGACATCAAAAGATCAATAAAATAGACGTCTACATTAAAAGATCAATAACATACATGTGCATATATCTAGAGAATATAATGTACCCATATTAAATGTATAAAAATAGATCATGTAGATCAAATGTCTGGAAATAACATATATAAAACATCAAAATCTCCATATAAGCATGTATCTCGAAATAACATATAAAACATCATTTAGTGTCCATGATATAAACACGTATCTAGAAATAACATATAAAACATCAAAGTGTCCATATAAACCATGTATCTGAAAATAACATATAAGACATCAAAGTATCTGGATATAAAATGTATGCATATGGAAATAACATATAAAACATCAAACTGTCCATATAAATATGTATCTAGACATAACATGTGTGTAGTAAAATAAAAGGCCACATATGATCTAATCAGCTACATCCCCCCTCCTGATCCTGGGCCTTGTCCCCAAAAGGGTCTATCAGCTGCATCTGAACCCTGTGTCAAATGATAACAAGTGAGCCATTTAATTATGTGTACAGACAAATTATATCAAGATCTACATGTATATAAATCAAATATATATATATATATATATATATATATATAAATTGTAACATACCTGGGACTCACGATGTGTAGGATCTGTCGGCACTGTCTGCAGATCAGCAAAACGTAACATACTATCAGTCAAACCCTATAACACATACACAAGCACACACATATACATTATTTTAAACATATAGACATATTATTTACTATAATAAAAATAAATCTAAACATATAGATATATTTACCGTAGCATTATGTAATGCTCTGCCGATCTGACTGATATCATAATCATGTAATGAAAAAATAGTATCAGCATCCAAGTCAATAGTGCGGCCTTGATCTGAAAGCATGGAAGTAAATAGACCAGTCTGTATGGTGCCACTGAGATCCTGAGTAGGGGGGGGTGCTATAGGGTCCTGAGTAGCTAGGGCTGGTGCTGTAGCCTAGGCATGTGTAGCAGTAGGAGTAGTAGAAGGTGCAGGAATGTCCTCCTGCCTCTGTGAATCCTCTAGGACTGTTGTACGTGACAAAATATGTCTAATCTGAGAGCTCATGTCACGAAGTGGAATCCCTAAGAGTGTAGATAATGTCCAATATGCATCTAAAAGATTAGATGCTAAATATGATGCCAAACGATGCAATACATCCACCTCTAAGACTACAGAAATGTTTATAGGAGAAGGTATGTCTGCAACTCCATAATCATCATCAACAGGTGTGCTAGATGATGTAGCTGTGGGAGCGGTACCTCGAGATCGTAGCATATATCAACTACATCAATCAGAAGAAATCTCGTGTAACTGTGTGGCGACGGTGGCGATGCTCAAAAAAATTTGTGTCCTAATTGTGTCATCAGGAACACTCTCACCTACAGTAGCCATCTGTGGACTTCTCTGCATAACCAAAAGGTTTGGACCCACCATTGCCCATTTGTTAATGGGCGCAGGAGTGTCCGTGGGTCTAAATCTATCAGAAAGTCTCCCCTGACCATGCCCAACATGCCGTGGATAATCTGTATAGTCAACATCATAGTGTAAATGAAATTCTGCAAACAATTGTTTACAGAAATATAGGGGGAACTCATCCTTCTGTGGCCATCTATGATGAATAGCCAACCAACGAGGATACATCAATGGTGCAACGAGTGGATCAGTACACTTCGTCGCAGAGTAGCCTCTGACTCTACGATGATGTCCATAAGATGGAAACATGGTTTTCACCATGCCGGTGGAAACCTCAGTATCAATCTGTGTGTACTTCACAGTGTCAGTGACATTGTGAGATAAAGAAGAATAAAATGTCTCAATGCTCATATCATCAAAAGGGTTGTATGATTCAACTGTCTGGATCATACAAAATAACTCCTCTCACATCGCTATAACTTTCTCCCTATTAGGGAGGGTGGTAGAAGAGGAAAGCGAGCTATCCAAAACCTGCATAGCACGAGATAATCTCGCCACTATATCTCTAAATAACTGTTGTCTATCATGGGTGGAGGTTGCTCTACGTGTTGTACTAGACTCAGCACTCTGACCCCCACCACAAACACTAGCATCCCCTGAGGATGCAAGAGCACGATCCCCAGAACCGGATGCCATAGTGTATATATGAAAATAAATATGAGAATATGAATGTGAAGCTACAATCTAAGTGATAAATATCTAGAGATCTGCACATGCATATATATACAAATATAAACATACAAGTCTATTTAAATTAAAATAATTAAAAGTTAAATTTAATTTGAAACACATGTACATATAAATACACAACATTAAATGTATGGTTCTAAATGAACAATCATGTAAGATACATATGTATTTTTTTTTAAATTATCTTAGAGACCATATCTAATGTACATTGTAACGTGCTCATGCAAATGTGAAAAATAAATATTCGTACATGTACATGTATATGCAATAAAAATAAAATAAAATTTCTTGATTAAATGATAACTAAGTGCACACATGTACATACATGCAATAAAAAAATATAATTCTTGACTAAAATCTAAATTTTGATGTAAATGTTTTGATGATTATGGCCCAGAGTGTAGATGACAGTTAGGACATAGGGATAGAAAAATTTGTTACTAGATAAGTAAATGAGTTTAGTTAGCAAATGTTAATTTACAATTTAGAACTCATGACTTAATTTTCTAGTTTGAATTAGAGTTAAGAATGTTAATAAAGTAAATGGGATATAGTTTTATTAAGGTTGATAGTAAGGTTAGTCTATTATGTGCTAGTTTAAACATATGAATACCTATTACAACCTATAACAGACGTAATGACCTAGTAGGAGTCCCTAGCTCCCCTTAACATATATATGGATAAAAATACCTAGAAATGTATCATGAGGTCCTATTACGACTCCTATGTCCCCTTAAGACACTCATGTATGGATAACGTATTGAAAAACACAGTTGACATAAGTGATCAAGTAATGTGTTGTTTGGTAATGTAAGACTCATTATTACCTGACAATACCTATTATGTGCTAGTAAACATATGAATACCTATTACAACCTATAACAGACGTAATGACCTAGTAGGAGTCCCTAGGTCCCCTTAACATATATATGGATAAAAATACCTAAAAATGTATCATGAGGTCGTTATGCGTCATATGGTAATGTAAGAATCATCATTACCTAATAAGACCTATTATATCCTAATAATACATATTAAGATTTATTAGAACCTATAAAAAATAGTATGATCTATTACCACTCCTATGTCCCCTTAAGACACACATATATGGATAACGTATTGAAAAATGCAGTTGACGTAAACTATGATCAAGTAATGTGTTGTTTGGTAATGTAAGACTCATTATTACCTGACAATACCTATTATGTGCTAGTAAACATATGAATACCTATTACAACCTATAACAGATGTAATGACCTAGTAGGAGTCCCTAGGTCCCCTTAACATATATATGGATAAAAATACCTAAAAATGTATCATGAGGTCGTTATGTGTCATTTGGTAATGTAAGAATCATCATTACCTAATAAGACCTATTATATCCTAATAATACATATTAAGATTTATTAGAACCTATAAAAAATAGTATGACCTAGTACGACTCCTATGTCCCCTTAAGACACACATGTATGGATAAGGTATTGAAAAATGTAGTTGACATAAGTGATCAAGTAATGTGTTGTTTGGTAATGTAAGACTTATTATTACCTGACAATACCTATTATGTGCTAGTAAACATATGAATGTACCTATTACAACCTATAACAGACGTAATGACCTAGTAGGAGTCCCTAGGTCCCCTTAACATATATATGGATAAAAATACCTAAAAATGTATCATGAGGTTGTTATGTGTCATATGGTAATGTAAGAATCATCATTACCTAATAAGACCTATTATATCCTAATAATACATATTAAGATTTATTATCTAACCTATAAAAAATAGTATAACCTATTACGACTCCTATGTCCCGTTAAGACACACATGTATGGATAAGGTATTGAAAAACGCAGTTGACATAAGTGATCAAGTAATGTGTTGTTTGGTAATGTAAGACTCATTATTACCTGACAATACCTATTATGTGCTAGTAAACATATGAATACCTATTACAACCTATAACAGACGTAATGACCTAGTAGGAGTCCCTAGGTCCCCTTAACATATATATGGATAAAAATACTTAGAAATGTATCATGAGGTTGTTATGTGTCATTTGGTAATGTAAGAATCATTATTACCTAACAATAACTAGTTGTTAAAATGAACATCATCAATATCTAAGTGTGGTTCATTCGGTTAGTAGAGGGCCTATGTTATGGTTAGAATGTGGTATGGGTTATGATTGTAGTTAATATAAAGTTATGTTAGAAGGTATATTTTTGTATATTTTAACCTAATGTTTTTTTATATTTTAACCTACTTTTTTTTTTTTTTTAACCTAATGTTTTTCTACACTTTTAACTAATGTTTTTTTATATTTTACTCTAATGTTTTTCCTAATATTTTTCTACACTTTTAATTAATATTTTTCTACATTTTTATCTCATGTTTAACTACATTTTTGCTAACAAATTAATTTAAATACCATTCTTAAATAATCTAAAATAATTAAAATAAATTAAACATATTAAAAAATAAATAATTTAAAGCATTCCACTCATAAAATACATAAAAAACAACTATTTTAAGTATGATTAACATCTACTAATCAAAAAATACGTTTAAAAACTATTAAAAAATAGGGAGGGAAAAACCACCAACCAGTTACGGCCGAAACCCTTAATCCGCTCTCCAAACAATCAGGAACCGCAACAGTAACAATGATAGCCGCTAGAGGTTTGCGCCGAGTTCTTTTCCGTTTCAGGGTTTTGGCCGTAACCCTTTCGGTCGAACCTGTTTCGGCCGAAACAGTACATGCCACGTAGGCGCGTGAAACTGCCACGTGTGTACGGCCGGATCCGTTACGGCCGAAAGTGTTCCGACCGAAACGGTACAAGGTATCACAAAAGGTGACACAGGTTTGTGCTTTTACCCATCATTCACTGAGTTTTCATGTAGACAACACAATTTTTCACACTCGTAATTTAGCACATGTTGTCTACAACACTGATGTGCATGTTTTACCTTTGTAGGCTTATCCTCTCATCATCACACTTACTTTTGTGCATAATGGAGGATAACCCATATCTGGTGGACATGTTCCTAGTTGTTGGACTTATCATGATGTTGATTTTGAGGCATTCTAGATGCATCTTGGAGGCCTTTATATTAAGGCATTCCTAGTGTACTTGTACATAGAATTGAATACTATACAATTATTCTGATCATACTCTAGTCTAATATGTGCTTGTGTTTAGAGTTCCTTGGTCTTTGGTAAATTTTGCCTTAAGGAAGATTCTTATATGGTATCAGAGCTAAGGGAGATACTCGTCACATAGCCACTGGAGACCTTGTTGCTTCATCTCTCTAAGGGACCCGATTTAAATCCAGAGCATCAGCTGCAATTGGGAGCATCTAGAGCTAAAGCAAACCTCGCCATTGCATCCGAAGTGACAATTCGGTGAAGATTGACTACAAATTTTCCTATTTTAGGCCATAGTCAACCGAGAGGCAAAAAAATTTTGCAAATTTGAACCTGAAGGTCTGATTTGCAAATCTAGGTATGGTCTTTTTTTTATCTGAATAATTATTTTTGGATCTGTTTATTTAGTATTTTTTCTGCAATTTTTTTATATTTTTGAAATTAGTTTCAACCCAGTTAGGCATACAGAGAAAGGAAGAGAAAATAAAATTGCCGAACTGGGCAGTAACACCTTGGCTCGGCTATATATTTTGGTAGGAGATATTTATTTTTCATAGGGTTTATTCATATTAAATTCATGGGCTCTTTAATCAATCTTTAGAGCATCATATTGTAACCTCGCTAAATCTATAGCGGTTAAGGCACAACCAAAACAAATCTCGGCTGAGTTACACATAAGTCAACAGTATAACCCACCACAGCCTGCCTTTGCATTCGCTATCATGGGTTATTATTTTTATAAACCCATTCGCATCATACTCCCACCAATGTGGGACAAAGATTGACAAAACTGGCGGCATCAAAATACATTCCGATGCTCAGCAGATATTTTGGCAACACAAATTTGATCCTCTGGCATAGTTTGTAATAGTCATGTGCAAGTTAAAACTTTGGTCTTCATGAGTTGGATCTAGCCATTGCAAAGAAAAGGTTTCGGCAATGATATTGTGAAATCTAACAACAATGATAGTTTAAAAGAAATCCGACGAATGCACTGTGCTTTTCGGCATCAAAAACTAATATCTGTTCATTGCAAAGTTTCTAGCAAAATTTTGTCACCTACAGTTTATCCTTGCATCAAGCGATATGTGGCAGTAACCCAATCGCCCACATGGACCAGTGTTACTCACCCTTGACTGCGCAGTCAACAGTACACGTAGCAGACATTTAACTTGCCACCTGTCGCCCAGTAAACAACATAGTTGGCACTACCAAGTCAGTATCCAAATGCTAACTAATTCACCTACGTCAGCATCACACATTAGATATTTATGTACATTTTGTACAAATCTGTACAGTGACACATCATCATTTGTACTGTGTGACATCACCACAGGCTTGAGCAGACACTGATGTCATCAAACCACGGGCCCAAATTTGATAGCTATTTGATTATCATTCTGGGGTATTTTTGAACTACTATGACAATTGTTTAACCGTCAAATTTAACATAGTGTTTTCCTTTACAGACCCCTCTTCAGATGCATTTTTGATTTGGCAACCCAACTTCAAATAGCCATTACTCAATCATCCGAACTCCAAATTAGGTGCAATTTTATTTTATTTTGGGTGAAATTTTTTGAGTTATTCAATGGTGCAGCTAGTTTCTAGTTTTGGTGCTCAGATTGGTCAGTATAAGCATTTTTTGGAGACTATACCTATCTAATCCTACTTTTTGCAAATTCAAAGGCATCATACGGGCTCATTTGGACTCCTTTTTAGGTTCTGTTTCTTTTGAAAGTGTATACTTTTTTGTCTAGTTTTCAGATCTGTAGTCAAATTGTAGTCCTATTTCGACAAAAATATCACTTTTAGAGATAGGTCTTATTTTGCATTGTAATGCTTCACAATTGATGTAATTTTGAGCTACATTGTAATAGTCCAGATTTGTACTCTATACAGAGGTTGTAATCAGCAAAATCAAAAAGTCCACTTTATTCATTTTGGCAAGTGGCCCATTGTAAATGCACTATATATAAAGTGCCAAAATCATTTATTTAGGGGGGGATTTTTTGACTGAGTAAAAAGGGGGGGGTGTATTGTGTACTGTGTCTCCTTTATCTTGTGTTCTTGCATTATGGGTTCTTTTTCAAAGTTAACTCCACATAATTATGCTACTTAGAAAGAAAACATTAAAGAGCCATTGGTAGAAAAAGGTTTATGGCATTATGTCACTGGTGCAGCCAAAAAATCTCTTGTTGATGCTAATGAAGCTCGTAAAGCAGATTGGGAATCCAAACAAGAGATGGCCTTAAGAACCTTGTTGAAAAATATCTCTAAGCCTATCAAATTTCACATTAGGAAGCTTACAAATCCAATAGAGGTTTGGGCTAAACTAGAAGCTTTGTATGGGACAGTAGATGAAGAGATGGCTTACACCATAGAGGATAAACTTCTCAAGTTGGATCCTACAAATTTTGACACAATTAAAGACTATCTTACCCAAGTAGAAATGTATAAGGCATAGCTGAAGGATTGTGGTGAACCCATTAAAGATGGAAAGATGATCAAACACATAATGACTCATCTTCCACCTGATTATGCTCCTTTTGTTTCTAGCTTTAATACACACAAAGTGACAATGGGTAGTGCCTATGTTAAGCCTTCATTTGAGAAATTCTCAGAAATGTTGATCTTTGAACATGACAATCTAGTGGGAATGGGAATTCTCAAGTCTTCCAAAACCAAAGCCTTGGTAGCAAATGAAGGTAATTCAAGTAGCAAAAACTCAAACAAGAAGCAGAAGCAATGGAAGGCTAAGCCACAAGATGACACACAAAAGTCATCCTCAAAACAATAATCATCCTCTAATCAATCTTCTTCCACTCAACATTCTTCTTCACAACAAGGAAATTCTTCTTCCAAGAACAATCAAAAGGGGAACAATTCCAACAAGAAGGAGAAGAAAACATGTTTTTATTGTAAGAGGAATGGACATGATGAACATGAGTGCAAAGATAAGCAGATTGATGAATTGGTTAACATTATTAGGAAACACAAAATTGATGTTCCAAATGCATACAAATACAAAGGTTCTTCATCCACTTCAAAGGGCAAGGGCCAAGATTTAGTTGCAAGTACTAATAATGCGGAGGAATGGGTTCTAGATTTAGGAGCAACTCATCATATGGGTGCTTCAAGGGAGCAATTTTCCTCTTTAAAACCTTCAAATGTACCTTACATCTATGTGGGCAATGATACTCAAATGAAGTAGAAGGTAAAGGGAATGTTGAGTTAGAAAATGGCATCTTCAAGGATGTACTTCATGTTCCTAACCTTAGCACCAACCTTCTCTCCATCTATCAAATCACTCACTATGGATGTGGCAACAAAGTAGAGTTCCTCCCTGACATAGTAGTGGTGAAGAATCTCAAAGATGATTCAATGGTGGTGATTGGAAAGGCAAACCATGAGACCAAACTTTATTCTTTCTCACATTTTGTGCCTAAGTCCACATCTCTTGCCTTATTTACTCATTCAAACACTCAAAGTAAACTATTGCATGAGAGATCTGAACACCTTAATTATCGCTACCTTCAGCAATTAAGTAGCAAGGAAATGGTCATTGGTCTACCTCAAGTCAAGTTTTCAGAGGGAATATGTCTAGGTTGTGAAGTAGGTAAACATCCCAAAGAGAAATATGATAATGGGAAGTCTTGGAAGGTAGTTGTTGTTCTAGAATTGGTTCATAGTAATGTAGCTGGCCCTTTTCCAGTACCTTCTTTTGGTAAGGCCCACTATATTCTCACATTTATTGATGACTTTTCAAGGTATACTTGTGTCTTTTTCCTCTGTCATAAGAGTGAAGTCTTTGAAAATTTTATCACATTCAAAGCTCAAGTTGAGAAGAAATCTGGGAAAGCCATCAAGATACTAAGGACAAATAATGGCAGAGAATATGTCAACTCCAGACTTATAAACTATTGCACACATGACGGGGTAGATCTTCAAAATTTAGTTGCATACATGCCATAGCAGAATGGTGTAGCTAAAAGAAAGAACATAACCCTTAAGGAAATGACTACTTGCATGCTTCAACACAAGTCTCTCAATCAAGTGTTTTGGGTTGAAGCCATGTGCTATGCCAACTACATTCAAAACCAAAGTCCACATAAGGCCTTAGATGGAATAACACCTTTTGAGGCATGGTGTGGTAGGAAACCAAATGTTAAGAACTTCAAAGTTTTTGGTTGTCTAGCATGGGCTAGGATACCTCCACAAAAGTGAAATGCATTAGAACCACAAAGCAAACCATGCATATTTTTTGGATATCCTGATCATCTCAAGGAATATAAATTAATGGATGCAAAGACTCATGAAATCTTCTATGAGAGGAGTGTTCATTTTGAAGAGACATGTCCAAGTTTGGCTTCTTCAACTCCTCCTTCTTCCTCCTATGTGGATAGTGATCATAGGGATGAAAGTGACTCGGAAGATGAAATTCCTCCAACCTTGACTTGCAATACACCACCTTCTCATGGTCAACAAATAGTTGAGGACATTCCTTCATCTTCTTCCACTAAACCTCATTGGGCACAGAAAACTCTTGATGCAACAGGTTCATTGGTGGGAAATCCTTCAGATGCTCGGAGAACTAGGTCACATCACAAGTCATTTCCACATGCATACATAGCCATTGCTTCAGATCCATAGTCTTCTAATTAAGCATCAAGGATTCTAGAATGGGATAAAGCTATGGAGGAAGAATATAATTCATTGATGAAAAATAACACATGAGACTTAGTTCCCGTTCCTAAAGGAAGAAAATTGGTTCGATGCAAGTGGATCTATTGAACCAAATTTGTAGTGGATGGAAGTGTTGATAAACATAAGTCTAGAATAGTTTCCAAAGGTTTCTCATAGGTTCCAGGTATTGACTATACAGAGAATTTTGCACCACTTGCCAAAATGAACTCCATTCACCTGACACTAGCAATTGTTGCAGCTCAAGGATGGGTTGTACACTAGATGGATGTTAATAGCACTTTTTTAAATGGTGACCTTCATGAGGAAATTTATATGGAGCAACCATATGGGTTCATCTAGGATTCTAGTATGGTTTGTAGATTAAAGAAGTCTATTTATGGTTTAAAGCAGGCTCCTTGGGCTTAGTATGCCAAAATGGATTCATTTCTCCTCTTAGTAGGTTTCACAAGATGTCATTTTGATTTGAATGTTTACATTCTTCAGAAGGATAACTCTCACTTGATCCTAGTGCTTTATGTAGATGATTTGATCATTAGGAGCACTGCATCCATCATTACTACTATTAAGACCTCTCTTCAGGACATATTTTCCATGAAAGACTTGGGATTGCTACATTATTTTTGTGGTATTGAGATTATATAGTCTTCAGTAGGGATTTCACTTTCACAGCCCAAGTATGCTCTTGACTTGCTTTCTCAATTTCACATGAGCGACTACAAACCTACTCCTACTCCCTTCCTATTAGGTGTCAAGCTAGAGGCTAAGTGCACCACTCCACTTGTTGATGTGACATTATACAGATAGTTAGTTGGGAGCCTTATCTACTTGACACACACACATGCCCTAATATTACTTTTGTAGTTGGTATCATTTCACGCTTTATGCAAGAACCTCATGAGCTTCATTGGAAGGCTACCAAGTGCATTTTGCACTATATCAAGGGAACATATACACATGGGATTCATTATGTAGCAAGTACAGGGCTTCAATTGATTGGATACATAGATTCAGACTATGTAGGAGACTTAGATTCTCAAAAAAATATACTTCAGGGTATAGGTTATGTAAGAATCTACCTTAGGGCAGAATTTACCCAAGACCAAGGAACTCTAAAAACAAGAAAATATTAGACCAAAGTATGATCAAAATAATTGTATAGTATTCAATTCTATGCAGGAGACTTCGATTCTTAAAAGTCTACTTCAGGGTATATATTTCACCTTGGTTCCAGCCCTATTTGTTGGCAAAGTAAGAAGCAGAACAATGTTGCTCTTTCTTCCACAGAGGCTAAGTATCAAGGGGCTGTCAATGTAGCTATAGAGGCTCTTTGGTTATAGCAGATCCTAGAGGATTTTGGATTCGATCTACCTAAGTTGACAGTTATTCATTGTGACAATCAAAGTGCCAATGAAATCTCTAAGCATCCAGTTAAGCATCAGTGGACAAAGCACACTGAGGTTCATATACACTATATCAAAGAGCTTATACATGAGTAGATCATTGCACTTCAATACTGTACTACAGTAGAGTAGGTCGCTTATATTTTCACCAAACCCTTCATCAAGGTCAAGTACATTCATTTGTAAGATCTCTTGGGGGTGTTGGATGTTGCAGATAGGGGAGTCCCTTGACTTCTCTCTTCTTCGTCTTCTTCTGGGATGGATTTTTTTCTCTTATGAGGTCTTCTTCTCTCTTTTTCTCTATTGTACTTATCTCTCTTTTTGGAGGAGGGTTTTTCCCATGAGGTTTTCCCTCTTTCTCGACTTTATGAGAGATTTCATTGCTACATAAATTTAGTTAGGTTAGTGCATTATTTTATTATTTCTCTTTATGGGACACTTAGGAGTTTGCACATCTTCTAGAGTTGTCATGTAGACAACACAGAAGTACGCAACTCTAATTATGCACATGGTGTCTACACCATAGGATTTTGCATCATTCACTGAGTTGTCATGTAGACAACATAGTTTTTTGCACTCCTATTTTAGCACATGTTGTCTACGACATTGATGTGTGTGTTTCACCTTTGGAGGCTTATCCTCTCATCATCGCACTTACTTTTGTGCATAATGGAGGATAACCCATATGTGGTGGACATATGCCTAGTTGTTGGACTTATCATGATGCTAATTTTGAGGCATTCTAGATGCATCTTAGAGGCCTTTATATTGAGGCATTCCTAGTGTACTTGTACATAGAATTGTATACTATGCAGTTATTCTGATCATACTCTAGTCTAATTTGTGCTTGTGTTTAGAGTTCCTTGGTCTTGGGTAAATTATGCCCTAAGGTTGATACTTACAATCCCTATTAGGAGACATTGAATTCCCATTAGGAGATTCTTACCTTGTTAGGAGTTGTGGAAGATAGTGGGACCCACAGCCCAAACAACTTCAAGGTTAAGATCAAAGAACCCATTGTCCAAATGATCTTTGTATTATTCCTTGTAGAATAATAAGAATTAAAATGTACATCCTTCCTCTATCTCTATCATATCAACCAGACATCTGCTCCTTTAGATCTTGTAACCAAATCTCATAGAGTACATCCAATGATCCCTTGGATCACTTACATGCATTCAGTAAGCATTCTTCTCCTTCTCACACGACACACTAATACTTCACATTCCACTTGATCCTCTAATCCAAGATATATTACAAATAAGGAAAACAACTTTTCGTTATATTGTATCTTTATAATTATTCCTTGAGTCAGCCTTTAGGCTTTCCCAATAAGATAACTAATTAATTCATAATTGTAATAATATTGTTAGCTCACAATCTATACAAAACTTCACACTATGAAACCATATCGTGTGCACACATTGGCATCATCATATGATTGTCCTCTATCACCGTGTGACTACACATCTCTTCATTACATCTAAGATGAAAGATAGCTATAGATCATCATAACTCTACTTTCCAACATTGTATTTCTCCATTGCTTCTAGTAAATCAAGTGTAACTTTCGTACACCATTGAATTAGACTTACTCCTCTTAACTGCTTTAGCAAGACAATCTTAGAAACATGTCCTCCACTATACATCATCTAAAACTTCCTGAGCTTTTGTACATCATAAGATTACTAATTTTTATTCTTCCATTCTTTATAGAATTAATTTTATGTTGACATCAATGACAAATAAAGTCATGAATACAATATATCAATACTCTTTAAGACTTAGGATACTCCCCCAATGTAGTATCATTAGCACTCATGCTAACCATCTCCCACTTTGGTAGTGATGGCAACATAGATGAAAATCATCTAAGTTCTAAGAATACCAAATTGTACTCTACTATTGTTGCTACTATCATCTTCTTGAATCCCCTTCATCAATCTAAAACTTTTTTGGCTATATATCTTTCTCATACAAATATCCTTTTATGCACTTACATATTCTTTTTCACACTTACGTGAATCTTTCTAAATCTCCCTAAAGAGATAACACTCCCCCATTGAAAACTCAATAGGTATTTCTCTCACATTGTCTCTCCCCATTACCTAGGAGATGTTTTTCATGTACACATTCTTCTCCCCCATTGATGTCAATGTTAAAGGTATCAATAGAAGTACAAAATTATACTTCTTCCAACTCTTTCAATCAACTCAAGTGTCCAAAGACACTATTTAATATAAGATACCAAAATACCAAGAGTTCTCAATACCTCGGTACATACCAAATACTCCCCTATAAAGGAAGCATCAACATTCAATCCAGTCTAACCATAGTGCTACATACCACTAGATTGATGCACTCCTTTCATCATCTACTCTAAAGTAGGTAGAGGCATAACTCCTAGCATACCTCTTAGGTACTCAAAAGTATCTTTGGGAAAAGGCTTTGTAAAGATATCTACAATATGATATTTAGTACTTACATACTCCAACCTTATTTCCTTTTCAACTACCGTCTCTCTCAAAACATGATACTTTAGATATATGTTTTTTGTTCTTAGACATACTTATCGTACTTGTTTTATCGCAATAAATAATAATAGGTTCTATAAACTCAATCCCAATATCCTTCAACATTTGTTTCATCCACATAACTTGATGATAGTTATTTGTTGTTGCAACATACTTTGCCTTAGCCATATTTTGAGATATGCAATTTTGTTTCTGTCTCAACCAAGAAACCAATCTTCCTCCAAGAAAGAATGCTCCACCATTCTTTTTCTTTCTATCATCCATACTGCCTACCCAATCTGCATTAGTATATGTGCACAAAGTGAAGTCACTTGATCTATCATACTAAATTCCATAATCAAATGTACCCTTCAAATATTTGCATATCCTCTTTACTATTGCATAATGATACACTTTTGGATCAGCTTGCAATCTTGCCACAATCCCAACTGCATTTTCTATATCCAATATGGTGTGAGTTAGATATTGTAGTCCTCCAATCATAGATCTATATTTTTTCTGGTCAACTATAGGTGTTTCATCTTTACTAGATAACTTGTGACCAATTATCGTGGGTGTACCAATAGGTTTGCAACTTTCTAAACCAAATATTTTCAACAAGTCTTTTACATACTTGGTTTGTGAGATAAATATCCCATCTCTACTCTATGCAATTTGCAATCCTAGGAAAAACTTTATTTCTCCTCTAATGCTCATTTTAAATTTATTTTTTATCTCTTCACCAAACTTATCACTTTCTTTATCATTTCCTCAAAATATTATGTCATCCACAAATATTACAATGATAAATAAACCATCATCAATTTTCCTCAAATATAAATTACCATCTATTGTACCTTTGATAAATCCAAGCTTAGATAAATACCAATAGCATACTAGGTTGTAGGTTCTTTCTTTAGACCATATAGTGCTTTCTTTAGTCTGCATACAAACTCTTTTTCTTCTGTCAAATGGAATCTAGCAAGTTTCTCAATGTAGACTTCTTCAAGTTCTCCATTTAAAAAAGATGACTTGATATCCATCTGATAAACCATGAAATTCTGGCTTGGTGCATAAGCCAAGAACATCCTTATTACTTCCATTCTTTTCATAAGTGCATATGTCTATTCATAATCTATGCCTTCTTGTTGTGAGAAACCTTTGCAAACAAGTCTAGCCTTGTTTCTCACAACTTCTCCTTGCTCATTCATCTTATTTTTGAATACCCACTTGGTTCCTATAACATTCTTGTCATTAGGTCTAAGAACTAATTCCCATGTCTCATTCTTCACAATCTAATCTAGTTCTTCATGCATTACTTGCATCCAATGGTCATCCTTACATGCCTCATTTGTTCTCTTAGGTTCTATTTGAGAAATCAAACATAATTCCTCATTCACTTTGTTCCTTGTCATCACACCCTTATCCTTGCTCCCAATTATCTACTCTAGAGGGTGATTCTTTGTCATGTTTCTGCTAGAAGTAGGATTTGACATCTCAACTCTTACCTCTTTCCTAGGTTTAGATCTCTATTCTTCTCTATGCTCAATAGATACATCATTCTGCAAGTCTTTATTAGTCTCAAAAAGAACTTCAACATTCTATCTCACAAATCCAAAATTATCCTTTTCTTCATTAGAATTATAATCTACCATATTCTCTTTAGTACCAAACCTTTCATCAATCCTTACATTTTTTCACTCAACTATTGTCTTAGTTCTATAGTTGAAACATCTATATTCTTTACTTTTCAATGAGTAACCAAGAAACATAGCTTCATCACTTGTAGGATCAAACTTACCAATACCATCATCTCTCTTTATGTAACACTTATTTTTAAATATTCTAAAATACTTGACTAATGTTGAACGACCAAACCATAACTCATAAGGTTTCTTGCTCATACCTTTCTTGATCTATACTATGTTAATAGTATATACTGTAGTGTTAACTACTCCTCTCCAAAATATCTTTGAGATATCATTGTCAAATAATATCTCTCTCGCTACTTCTACTACTAACTTTTTCCTTCTTTTAGTAGTCCCATTATGTTTAGCTTTTCTTGGTGAAAATAATTTTCTTTTGATTCCATTCTCTTCATAGAACATGTTGAACTCTCTAGAGGTGAACTCTCCTCCTTTATCTGATCTCAAACATTTAATCTTGAAACCAGATTCATTTTCAACTCTATTTTTTATTATCTTAAATTTCTAAAAATCTTCAGACTTATCTTTAAAAAATAATACCTGCATCATCCGAGTGAAATCATCAACAAAAATCATAAAGTACCTTTGACCATAGAATCCTCTAGTTCTTGTAGGACCACTTAGATCTGTGTGAAAAATCTCCAATTTCTCTGTAGTAGAGAACTTCTTGCTAGGAAAATAAATTTTCCTCTGCTTAACCAAAATATATTCCTTGTAGATAATATTAGTAGGCTTAATAATCTTAGGTAGATCTATCACTACAAATGTACTGCTAACTTTCACAATAGTATCAAAGTTTATATGATAGAAACTTCTATTCCATAACCAATTTTTGTCAACTTTTGCAGCCAAACATGTTATTTCAGTAGGATTCAACTGAAATACATTGCCTTTGGATTTGGTTCTAGTACCAATCAACTTACTATCTTTGTCTTTGATAATGAAATTCTTCTTTGCGAACTACAAAAAATATCCCTTGTCTACCAACTATCCAACACTTAGCAAATTATGTTTCAAACTATCAACAAAGTAAACATCATCAATGTTAGTTTTACCATTAAGATTAATAGATCCAATCCCTATAATATGACAGGCTATATTTTTACCAACTCTAAAAATACCTTCAACATGATTTATGAACTTAAAAAATTTGTTCATATCACCAGTCATGTAATGTGAACATCCACTATCAATTATCCAATCTGATTTCTTGTCAACTTGGGTAACTAGAGCTCTCTCTTCACTAATTTCTCTATCAAAATCATCTTTCTTGATAGCCACAAACCCTAATTAATTATCACTTTCACTCTAATCTATTTCATTAGATTCTTATTCCTCATTAGCATATAAACAAGTTCTATCCTTATCTCTTCTACACTTAAATTTTCCTCTAAAAATTTTCTCTCTTTTAGGACATTTAGATGCATAATGACCATATTCATCACAAGTCCAAAATTTAAAGATTTTCTTACCATCTTTCTATCTTCTTACCAAAAGGGCTATTCCTTCTTTAATCTTCTTATCTTCTTCAGATCTACTACTGGCAAAGTCTCCTCTTGTTCTTTTACTTCTTGGTAGATTAGGTTGAATATTTAGAGTACAGAAAGCTATCTCAACTTTGGCTAGTTCTCTAGACTATCTCAATTCTAATTATATAGACTCTAACCTTCCAAGCAATGTTTCCTTTGTGAAATCTTGGGTGCAAAGCATAACTAGCTAAATCATCTGAGCTATCTACTTGAATGGTTGTGTTAAACTTTTCAAGATCTTCCATATAATCTCATCATCTTATTTAGTTCCACCAAGAGACCAAATACTTGCAAAAAATTATGATATTCTACCAACATAACTTCTTATAGATTCATCTTTCATCATCTTACCATCTTGAAATGTGCAAATCCAATTTTGCAATCTCATTCTTTTTGCATGATCATCACCTTTAAAAGTAACTTCCATTGCTTTCCAAATTTCATGAGAAGTTTGAAATGTCTTTACCTGATTGTATTAATTCTCTAGAAGAGCTGATAGTAGGGTTTCTTTGCCTCTCATGTTACATAGAAACAAATCTCTTTCTCCCTCACTAGATTCCTCTAACTTTGATTCTTCAATAATTGCCTTCATAGCTTTCATCAAAAACTAATATTCTAAACCCATGCATAGCAAATGAGTCTTCATCTTTTCCTTCCAACTATCACCGTTGGCCCCATCAAATTTTGGACTATCCTTCCTAAAAATAGTTTCCATCAATCTCCCAAAGTTTTTAAGCCTTATCTTCAAGGACCTAATGCTCTAATACCAATTTTTAGAACATATAGTCCACTGATATAACTGAGGAGGGGGGGTGGTGAATTAGTTATACAACTATTATGCCAATCATTACCTTTAAAAAATCTTAACCATATGAGTAATGTTAGTTGAAACCAAAAATATATATTCATACAAAATTAACACCAGATATGTTAACTAGGGAAACCCTTGATTAGAGAGAAAACCCTGGTGGGGATGGTACCTACAAGATGATGTACTAATATAAATATTTTTTGTTAGAGGATAGACCCAGTTAGGAGTCTGTTACAACATTCTATACATGAGAGTCCTATTTAGGAGACTTTGAATCCCTTTTAGGAGATTCCAACCTAGTTAGGAGTTGTGCCAATAATGTTAGAAGTTGTGAAGATAGTTGGACCCACTACCCAAATAGCTTCAAGGTTAAGATCAAAGAACCCACTGGCCAAATGATCTTTGTATTATTCCTTTTAGAATAATAGAATGGAAATGTACTTCCTTCCTCTTTCTCTATTCTATCAATTAGACTTCTTCTCCTTTAGATCTTGTAACCAGATCTCATAATGCACATCCAATGATTCCTTGGATCATTTACACACATTCAATAAGCATTTTTCTCCTTCTCGCACTGCACACTAATACTTTGCATTCCACTTGATCCTCTAATCCAAGATACACTACAAATAAGGAAAAAAACTTTCCTTTATACCATATCTTTATAATAATTCCTTGAGTTAGCCTTGAGGTTTTTCCAATAAGATAATTAATTAATTCACAATTGCAATAATATTGTTAACTCGCAATATTTACAAAACTCCACAAGTATGAAACCACATCTTGTGCACATGCTAGTGTCATCATATGACTATCCTTTATCACTATGTGATTGGGCATCTCTTCATTACATCTTAGATGAAGAATGGTAATAGATCATCAGAACTTTGTTTTACAATGCTTTGTTTTTGTGCTACTTCCAGTAAATCAAGTATAACTTCCCTACACCATTAACCTAGAGTTAGTCCTCTTAACCACATCATTAGGACAACCTTAGGAACATATCCTCTAGTATGCATCATCTTAAAATCCCTTAGCTTTTGCATATCATAAGATTACACCTATATATCAATGACAACAATAGTCATGAATGTAATATATAAATACTCTTTAATGTTTCGGATACTCCCCCAATATAGTATCATTAGCATTCATGCTAGCATGTGAAATATTATATAGAGAAGTTTTGCAAGTTGACTATTTGGTCTGGGCATAGAGAATTGTCAAAGGAGAGGGTAGCTTGGTACATTAATGGTTTGAGATTCAATATTCAGGATGAGGTTGGTATGCTGAGTATTTTTTCAGTCGAGGACTCTTATCAATATTCTTTGAGAGAAGATGAGAAGTTGAAGAGGAATAATCAAGGTAGTTCTTGAGGGAAGGAGAAGAAAGACTACTTAGTAAAGGCTAAACCAAGTGCAAAAGATGAACCAAAACCTGTTGAAAAAAAGAGGACAGGTAGAAGTGAGCTTAAGGGTACTTGTTTCAAATGTCATGAAGATGGACATAGATCATATGAGTTTATATAGAAGGATAGTGAAAGAAGAGTTTCTATTGTGAATGAGGTTGAAGACAATGAACCTTGTTAGGATAAACCACGGACAGAAATAAAAACTACATACAAATATAACCAATAAGAGAAAATAATAGAACACACAGAAATGAACACAAGGCACCAAGATTTAACATGGTTCACCCAATCCTTGGGCTACGTCCACCAAACAGCAAGTTCGATCTTATTACAATCCAGTGATTACAACCTAATTATAATTTGTAATTCCTTACAGCTCAATACCGCCCCAAGAACCAATTTCGCATCACAACATTATGAAAAATACCCAACCCTAAGCCCTTTTATACAAGTATTAAACCTCTTTAGGGTTATAACATGTCAGCCATATGTCAGCCATAATATGTCGGCTACCATGTCGGCCACTGCCCAAAAAAAAAATTCCCACTATTTATGAAGTATGTACAGTACTTTCCTGATCAGTCACCGCAATCTAACAATCTCCCACTTGGGGACTGATCAGGCTCCACACTAAACAACAATCTCCCACTTGGAGACTGATCCTGTAGCAATACCACTACCACATGGGGCTCCCACTGGATCAAACCATCCTGGACTTTACTATTCTTTTATTCATGGTTATTCTAAAAGACCAACTGAAGCTAAAGAGGAGTTTAGCTTCTCCCTAGTTACAACCTTTGTCAACATATCTGTTGGATTGGCATTGGGATTTATCTTCTCCAGCTTTAACTGTCCATCCTCCAAAATTGATCGAACGAAATGGTACCACAACTATATGTGTTTGGTCTTAGAATGCAGAGCTGAATTATTAGCAAGATGAATGGCACTCTAACTATCTGTAAACAAATAATTATCCTTCTAAGGATGTCCCAATTCTTCCAAGAAGAACTGAAGCCATATCATCTCCTTGGCTGCCTCTATAGCAACAACATACTCTACCTCTGTAGTGGAGAGAGCATTAATCTTCTGTAACCTAGAAACCCAGCTCACGGCTGCCCCACCAATAGTAAAGACATAACCTGTAGTACTTCGCCTGGTATCAATATCCCCAGCCAAATATGAGTCAACATAGCCCTGTAAATCAGTAGTAGAGCCCCCAAAGTGTAAACACTTATTGGATGTTCCTCTCAAATATCTGAGAATCCACTTGACAGCATTCCAATGCTCAAATCCTGGATGACTCATATACCTACTAACGACTCCCACTTCATGTGCAATATCTAGCCTAGTGCATACCATAGCATACATTAAGCTTCCTACAGCTGAAGCATAGTGTACCTTGGACATCTTATCCTCCTCTTCTTGTGTCTTGGGACACATTTCCTTAGTCAATTTCAAATGACTGGGTAAAGGTGTGCTGACAGCTTTAGCATTCTCCATAGAGAAACGTTGCAACACCTTCTCAACATAATTAGCTTGAGATAGCGTCAATGTTCTGTTCTTCCTATCTCTGCAAATCTTCATACCAAGGATTTGTTTTGCTGCCCCCAAATCCTTCATAGCAAATGCATGTGCTAATTGGCGTTTCAGCCCCTTAATATGATCCATGTTAGACCCAGCTACAAGCATATCATCAACATATAAACATAAAATAATGTAGCTATCATCATCCAACCTCTTAAAATAAACACAGTAATCTGAATGACACCTATTATATCCATGCTCATGCATAAAACTGTCAAATTTCAGATACCATTGCCGAGGTGCTTGCTTCAAGCCATATAAACTTTTCTTCAATTTGCACACTAAGTTCTCCTTACCTTTGACCTCAAAACCCTGTGGCTAAGCCATATATATTTCTTCATCCAAATCACCATGAAGAAAGGTTGTTTTAACATCCATCTGCTCTAAATGCAAATCTTTAGTAGCCACAAGACTTAAAACGGTACAAATAGAAGTCATTTTAACAACAGGAGAAAATATCTCATCAAAATCAATTCCCTTTTTCTATGCAAATCCTTTTACAACTAACCTAGCCTTAAATCTTTTCTTACCTCCTTCCTCTTCTTTCAACTTGTAAACCCATTTATTCTATAAAGCCTTTTTACCTACATGCAACTTGCACAAATCCCATGTCTTATTTTTTAGCAAAGAGTCCATTTCATCTTTCATTGCAGACTCCCACTGAATCTTAGTATCCACCTGCACAGCTTCATCATAAGTTTCAGGTTCACCAGCATTAGTAAGTAAAATAGAATACAAAGAAGGAGAAAACCTGTGTGGAGGTCTAATTTGCCTTGTTGACTGTCCAACATTCACTGGTGCGTGTGGTATTTGTTGTTTTATTTGTTGCACATCATGAGGAATGGCTGGAACATCATCTTTTGGAGTATCATCCAGCACTACATAATCATCTTCTTTCTTCTCATGTTGCTACAACAGATCTTTGTACAACACTTTCTCATTGAATATGACATCTCGACTTCTAACAATTTTAAGATTTTCAAAATCCCAAAGCCTATAACCAAATTCATTAATGCCATATCCAATAAAGACACATTTCTTTGATTTAGATTCTAGCTTGGTTCTATTTTCAGAGTCTATATGAGCAAAAGCTTCACAACCAAAGGTCTTGAGAAAAGAATAACTCACCTTCTTACCAGTCCATGCTTTCTCTGGAATACCACAGCCTAAAGGAGTAGAGGGACCTCTATTAATCAAATATACTACGGTATTCATAGCCTCTGCCCACATGTGTAAGGGCAACCCAGCATGTAACCGCATGCTCCTTACACGCTCCATTATAGTCCTGTTCATGCATTCAGCCACTCCATTTTCCTGTGGAGTCCTTGGAATAGTTTTTTGTCTACGAATACCATTAGTGGAGAAATAATCCTCAAATTCATGACTGCAATACTCACCACCATTATCAGATCTGAGACATTTTAATTTCTTACTAGTCTCATTTTCAACCAAGCATTTCCATTTCTTAAAAGTTTGAAATACATTAGATTTATGTCTAAGGAAATAAACCCATACTTTTCTAGTTGCATCATCAATAAATGTAACATAATAATGAGAGCCACCAAGGGAAGATACTTGAGCCGGTCCCCATACATCTGTATGCACAAGCTCTAATTTCTCCTTTTTGTTTTCCTTCCCTGTCTTTACAAAACTCACTCTCTTTTGTTTTCCATACACACAACTTTCATAGAAATCCATATTCACACATTTCATTCCTGGTAAAACTTTCCTTGAATGAAGTACTTTCATACCTTTCTCACTCATGTGCCCAAGTCTATTGTGCCACAACGCTGTATCAGAATCTACAGCAGCTATTTGTTCTCCCTGCTCAACTGCAGTAATTGTTCTTGAATATTCATTTTTCTCTGAAATAATCAAAGTAGAAGGAACAATATGACCTGTACAAAGATATAAGGTGCCTACTTTCACACCTTTTGCTACTACAAGGGAACCTTTTGAAACCTTCCAATTTTTATCATTAAAAGTAACTACACAACCCTCATCACCGAGTTGCCCTGCTGAAATTAAATTTCTACTTAGTTTTGGAACATATCTTACCTCATGTAGTAGCCAATGATTTCCATTCTGCAACTTAATCTTAATTTTTCCCTTTCCAACAATCTGACAGGGTTCATTATCCCCCAAATAAACAAGCCCAAAATCCCCTTGGACATAATCAATGAAATAACCTCTATGAGGTGTAGCATGAAATGAAGCACCAGAATCTAAAACCCATGAATCATCAACACTCTCTAAAGATAGAAGTAAAGCATCCTCTTTGGATTTGTTACTTACCACATTTGCCTCCTTGTCTCCATCTGATTTATCTCCTTCATTTTTCTTTCGATTCCATCAATCTTTCTTTTTGTGCCTTAGTTTCCCATAGTACCAACAATCATTTGGTCCTCTCAATTGAGACCTCCTCCCTTTTGACTTTCCTCTTGATTTCCCATGATTTCCAGAGTTACTTCCTCTTTCAGTTGTTCTGCCCCTGCTTTGTGCATTTAAAGAACTTCCTGATGTAGATCCTGTTGGTGTTTGAAAATGTTACCCATTTCCAATTACCCTGATGAGAACAAAGCACATCTAGGGGCAGCTAACTCCCATTTTCAACATGCCCATTCAGACACCAGGCCAACTATAAGGCATGACCCTTCTTCTTCTTCAGGCTCTGCAAAACCTAGGTGGGTAGACCTGTAGATTCTTTATATGGTACCAGTTATCAAAGCATACACTGAATCTAATATGAAGCAGATAAAACCCTTATTTCTCCTGATAACTCATGAAATAACATCAATCTACAGTAGCTAAATGCAGATCTAGGAATCTCACAAACTGAGTGAGGGTTCAACTTTTATAGCTCTTCAACACGAAAGGGGAAAAACATTTGATTAATGATGTTGATCTTAGCAAAACCTCAAATATGCAGCAGTATAACAGGTGATCCTATAAATGATCAGTGCCTTATCTATTGGGCAATTCATACAAAAACCTAACACACATCCTTGAAAATCACTGACATATGCCATACATCAGGACTTCCTAATCTATCTATCCACTTTGTGAATTAAACATCTGCATCCTTCTGAACCTCATACTCGACTTATCCCTTCATGAAATCTGCAATCCTATGATGAAGAATCAAGCATTTACATAACTCTTTGAGTCACGAGCAAAATAAATCAACATATACAACCAATAGGTTGCAACTGAGTTTCATATTCTTTGTTTACAAAACACAAAAGATCACAAACAACATGAATAGGAGACAAGATATCAGAATGAAGATTGACTTGCTGCTGCCTTATCATTCATTTCCTTGAAACAAATTACAATAAGATGCATGAAAATCGAATTGCAAAACTACCCAACAAATCAGAACTATCTGTATTTTTATTTCTTGCTGTTCATACAAGAGAATTCTACTAAAAAATATGTGGTATCACAGTATAGGAACATATCAAAACTGGATCCAAAACTTGGTATCTCAGTAGTGACTGGTTTTTCTCCAAAGACTGGAACCAACTAGTTTCTTAGTGACAAAAACTGGAACCTTCTCAAAGTATCAGAGAAAGAAAGATATAGACAAGAAAGAAATCCTGGATCTGTTCTAAAAATGACAAGTGTCCACTTGGAATCCTATCTTGTGCAACTGAAAACCTCTTTCTTCTTTCATCCCTTCTGATCTGATTTTGTTTCATCATTAATCTGTAACAAACTTGCAAAATATCCTTGCCTAATGATGAAAACCCTTTACTTGCCAAAATATCTAATTGCCCCATGAAAAAGCCAGTGAAAATGAGTTTTTACTGAGTAAATCAGAACAAATTCGACCCTAACTACATTTCCATTGCCTTCTACTGATATCCAGGTCATTATCTTGACAAAAAACAAATCTAAACTTCCTGGTATGAAAATGGTTGCACTTTAGGTACCTGATAGAAAACCTCATGTAGCTCAAACTGACTGATACCTGTGCAAAAACCGACTCCAGAATCGGAAAATTCATCTTCTCCCGATTCTGGCGATATATGATAAGGCATACTTTGCCTTCCAGAAATGCCCAGAAACTTGATTTGAAAAACACTCCTCTGGTTGAAAGTTCAGGTTGCACATTTTAAAATTTTAAATTTCAAAATTTAAAATAAGCTAAAGTTTTAACTTTAGCTTATAAGCCCCTTTAGATTTAAAAGAATGTGCATGTCACTTCCTTTTGGGAAAAATAATAAAAATATTATTTTTCAAACATATCATATTTCTCCATCTCATTCCATCCGGGTCAACCTAAAGTTTGACCGAGTGACACGTGTCACTTACTAATTTGCTCCTTCAATGCATAGTCATTGCCTAGTCACTCACACCACGTCATCGTCGCTACCTCGCTATATTAAAACTCATGCATCTTCTGCTTGGCGAGTTAACGAGAACCGTCGGATCTGCCACGTGGCGCAATCTAGTGCGCTCTTGAGTTTTTTATGCCACATCATCATCTACCTTGGAACTCACTACCACATGTCACATGTTGATTCACTGATGGCACTATAAATGGGATCAACGTAGCATTTTGACTCTCACCGAATTTTGCAAATTTCTCGGCTAGTCGCTACCTCGCTAGTCAAAATTTCTCGCCACTTTCCGGTGGCGAGGTAGCGAGTCGCCGGATTTTGGAACTTTCCGGCAACTTACCTCCTGCTAACGTCATCAAGTTTTATATGATGGTTTGTTCAAAATTTTTGCTTTATTACCCTCAGCCGATGTCATCTTTCTTCATGCATTTTGGGTTGGGCCCACCATACGACTTGGCCTTCACAAAGGGCTGTCTTCTTTAAGACATTATGAACTACGCTTAGATTTGTATTTAAAGGTATAAAAAACTTCTCCCATGACCCATGTGGGATAAACATGCCTTCTCTGTTTGTTCACGTGGCTACGGTGGTTTCTTTGTTGAGTAACTTATTCCTGATGTCGTGTATCTTTATTTCAAGTCGATGCTCTGCCCTTGTCTAAGCCACTTCTTCTATCTGCCTACATGGTCTTCTCCTCTTCTTCGACATGCAGATTCCTTGACTGCAGATTGTAGTGCCTGCCGTTCCAGGTGTGCCTGCGGCTGCTTGGGATCTCATTGCTCTAAGACGTGGATGTGTTGTTTGTTTTTTATGCATGTGTTCTGCCTGAAAGTGTGGACATCTTCTATACTTTCCCGTGCTTACTTATCACATGAAGCTGCTTCCTTTTTAGTTGTGGATGGCCACCTTTGATGCCGTAGGCTCCCTAGTTCTTGCTGTTAAGTTCCTTCTGCATAGCGTGGGACTTCTTTTGTTTTGCCTCTCTTTGCTTTAGCGCTCTTGGGTTTTCCTTTTTTAATACTTGTGCTGACCTTTTTAATGTTGGCGTGGACTATTCTTCCAATGCGTGAGCTCTGCCTTGAAAGCGTGGGTTTTCTTTACTATGTGTACATCCTGCTTTGCATTATGTGTGGGGATTCCTCCTTTCACTGCGTGGTCTCTACTACGGGCATTGTTCTTTCAGCTGGCTCCTCTGCAATTTGAACATGTGGAGTTTACGTGAGACTGGCTTTATGTTTTTTGCATTGGTGGCTTTTTATATCTGCGTTGATTTCCATTTACAATGTGCGTGGGTTACTTTTTATAGCTTTTATGGGTCTTTGTGCTTTCTTCAAGCAACATGGGCTCTTTCTCATTTGGTGCAGCGAGTGTCTAGCTCCAAAAACATGCCTGCCTCCTTTGAAATGGTCTGACTTCTCTTTCTTGTGACTAGGCAGCAGCTCCTTTTGTTTCTTCTTATAAGAAAGTCCATGCTCTGGGCTGCAAATGGGATGATTCATTTCCTGCATGTATTGCTACTAGTGATAGTGAGAAATGGAGGGATGAACCTGTTGCATGGAGTTTGAACGAGAAGCAGAAGGAAGATTACAGATGGGTGAATAGTAAATATAGCAAGGAAAGCTATATGTCACTAATATGACCTTTGCTAGATAGTGCCTCACAATGTACCTGATTACTAGGTATATTAGCTGATGCAATCAGTCGGACCCCAGAGTGGGTCCGACTAAAAAAAATTTCGTTTCCAAACGACTAATATTCAAAACTAATCCATTGAACAATCTGATATTGATTAAACTTGAGTTCAAGCACTAATCGATCATCAAAACTCATTTTACCATTTATCTGCAAACTGTCACTTTTGTGTCGGGAGGTCTGTTTATTGCCTTTAAAAAACTGACCCGAACAAATGACCAGGATCAGAAAACTGACATACTGAATCTTTTCTCCACACACTTTCAGCCTGTCAAATCCTATCTCATGACGAATTTGGAGTCAAAATATATTGACCCTCAAAGTCGCCTTCTCAGATTTATCTGCAAAAAAACATGTTAGAAAACAACAAATTGGCTCTGGAAACGGCTTGGAAAACTAGGCAAATGAGCACATGAGGAAATGAAAACTGGGACACTCATTCTCTGTCATGAGGTGAGTATGACTATGCAATTTTGGCTCATGACGAATAACAGGGCGCAAATGGCGATCAGTCAAAGTGGGCTACTTAGAATTTTGCAAACTGGACATGTTGACAGAAAGTATTTTTGCGAATGGAAATGACTTGGAAAAGTGTGCAAATGGATTCGTCATGACTTGCAAACGGAAACACCTGGAGTATTTTCGGAGGACAACACAGTGGTAGAATCCATTTGATCTCACCAATCATAGATTAGTAGTTACAATGCCACGAACAGGGGTACTGATAAATCTGCAAATGCTGACACCAGTAAAAAGTCATAAATTGCGTTTGGAATCGCATTTGAAAACTGATCAAACGGATTCGTCAAGACTTAAAAATTTAAACATAGGAAGTCTCTGACGTCTACCATGCAACGCAACAAGAAATTTAGCATTTTATTCAACTGGGCCAAAGTTATAGCACGTCAAACAGGGCTTCCCATAAATGTGTGCAAAGTGCAAAAGCCTGAAAACAGTAACTGACCAACTTTGAGGGATTCAAAACCTATTCAAACAGACTCAAAATGACTCAAAATCTGAAACATGGGTTCTCAGGTATGGACACTAGACACTCCCAAGTTGGTGGATCACAAAACATTTATGGGTGTGAGATATTCTTTTACAAACAAAGCCTCCTGTCAGTGTTTGACACTTCAGTGAAAAAGAAAAATTGATAATAGCTAAAAAAAGAACTTTGCCAAATGACTCAGAAACTCAATTTAACTTCACGAAATTCTTAGGCATGCTGAATGAAAGGTGCTAGAAGCATTAAACACCTTAGGGGTCTCGAATGGACAGCTGGGTACAACCTAGCACATATGCATTTTAAAAGCGTTTAAGGGCTTGATTTTTTCAATGGTGCTCAAAATTGGGAAGGCAATTTTGAGCGCCAGCAGATCCACCTGAGGATATTCTATGAGTTTCCTCACTTAAAATAACACCAATCACATCATCATATTTTAGGGTACTAGATCCAGGAACAGAATTACTCACCGCCATTACCAAGCCATTCCAACTTTTAGGCAAAGAACACAAAATCAAGAGAGCCCTAATTTCTTCATCAAAATTGATACCCACAGAAGATAACTGACTAGTAATAGTATTAAACTCATTTAAATGATCTGCAACAGATCCACCTTCTGCAATTTTCATATTAAATAAACGCTTCATGAGAAATACCTTGTTTGAAGTGGAGGGCTTTTCATACAGTGTCGCTAGGGTTTTCATCAAATCTTCTGTCGTCTTTGCTTTTGTAATATTAAATGCCATCGATGGTGCCAAGCATAACCGAATGCTTCCAAGTGCCTTTCTATCCAAAAGATCCCATTCAGCCTCTGACATAGTTCCCTGATTCTTGGCTTTTCCTTCCAACGGCTTCCATAAATCCTTCTGATATAAATAGTCTTCCATTTGCATCTTCCATAACTAGAAGTTCTGCCCATTAAACCTGTCAACCCTCAACTTACCCTCATCTTCCATCACTCCCACTCAATCGTGAGACTCCCACTTAACCGTGAGACTTTCCTACAGAGGATAACTGAAAAACAACCTCGCTCTAATACCACTTGTTAGGATAAACCACGGACAAAAATAAAAACTACATGCAAATATAACCAATAACAAAAAATAATAGAACACATAGAAATGAACACAAGGCACCAAGATTTAACGTGGTTCACCCAATCCCTGGGCTACGTCCACCAAACAGCAAGTCCGATCTTATTACAATCCAATGACTACAATCTGATTACAATCTGTAATCCCTTACAGCTCAATACCGCCGCAAGAACTAATTTTGTATCACAACATTATGAAAAATAACCAACCCTAAGCCATTTTATACAAGTATTAAACCGCTTTAGGGTTATAACATGTCGTCCATATGTCGGCTACCATGTCGGCCACTGCCCAAAAAAAAAAAATTTAACCCCACTATTTATGAAGTATGTACAGTACTTTCCTGATCAGTCACCGCAATCTAACAAACCTAAGAAGGGAGAGGGTTTTCTAGCTCAATGAGTGCTAGTTGGTTAGAGGACACTAGAATCTTGTTAAAGGAGTAATTTTTTTAGGACTTGTTGTATGTCTGGTGGTAATTTTTGCAATGTGATTATGGATGGTGGTAGTACTTATAACCCTACTGATGTGGAGATTGTTCATAAACTTGGTTTGAAGAGAGTGAGCCATCCGTATCCTTATAGGATTTTTTGGTTGCAAGGTGAGCATGCTTTGGAAGTGAGGGAGAAGTGCCTTGCTAATTTCTAGATTGAGCACTATAAGGATCAAGTGTTGTGTGATATTGTGGACATCATCAGTTTTCACTTGTTGCTTGATAGACCTTGGTAGAATGGTTGCAAGGTTCTGCATAATTATGTCAAAAATGTTTTTACAATTGAGAAAGGTGGTAGGAAGAATTCCCTAATTTCTTTGCAGAATGAAGAGGTCGATAGAAGGAAACTGAGTATTAGTAGCCAAGTTGAGTTGGCAGATACTGAAAGGGTTAGGAATCAATGTTGATAGAAAACCTATGGTACATTGAGGATGGAGGTGAAGAAGAAGAAGAGTGAGGGAAAGAGTGTAAAATTCGATGACTTGGAGGACATGTATGTGAAGAATCAATTTGGGATTTTTGTGTTGAATCCAAGAAGATGTTCTTGTAGTTAAAAAAAACATCTTTTCACACCTAGGGAGTCTAATGCAGGAGCATCTCAGGGTATTTGGCTATCTAGCATGATTTAGTTATCATAGTTGGGTTGAGTGGACCTATTTGGATCTTGGGTGATTAAATTTGATGTATTTAATAAGTATTGTAAGCCTTTAAAGGCATTTGGTATTTAATTTATGTTGGAGGCTAACTTGTAGCTCTTCAAGTATTAAATATAAGGTTTATTTATTTTGTAGCTTACTGGGCTGACTTGTGGCTTAGGTTAGTATAAGTGGGGGTTGTGTTGAAGTCTTTAGTTATTAATCATCCATTGTGGAGAAGAGGAGGTGGTAGAGAAGAAAATTTTGAGAAGGGCTAGTAGCTAAGGCTTAGGAAATAAGGAGATTGCTTGGTGGGATTACAAGGACCAGTAGGATCTTCCTTGGAGGTTTCTACCAGAGTGTGGATCTAGAATAACTAGGGTTTGGATTGGACCTTGAGGGATCTTGCAAAACTATTACTTTATTTGTATTTGCCCATAATTGGGCAAGTATTACATCCCAACACATTGCATGTAATCAGTTATGAATAAAGAGTTGTGATTTAATATCATATCTTGCATTGTTATTATGTTTACATTGTGTGGTTATTTAATGGGGGATAGGACATATACTTTGGGGATTCTTCTACCATGCACTGCATCACTATGTCCAATTTCTATATGAAATTTATTAGAAATTTTAGTGATGTTTATGCCCACATCATTGACACCATAAAAGTTGGAAGAGAATACAATTTGTGTGGACTAATGAAGTATATAGTGCCTTTGAATACATCAATACTAGGGTTGCACAACAAGCAATAATGGTGTTTCCTAATTTTTACAAGCTTTTCATAGTTGAATGTAATGCAAGCAAGAGTCTATTGGTGGAGTCTTAAGTCAAGAAGGAAGACCTGTTGCCTTCTTTAGTGAAACAATTAATGAAGCTAAACAAAATATTCCTCTTATGATCTTGAGATGTATGCCATGGTACAATCTATACAAAAGTGGAGGCATTACATATTGCTTATAAAATTTATTGTTTCTACTAACAATCATGCTTTGATTTTCTTAAACAAGTAGGATAAGTTGAATAGAAGACAAATCAAGTGGGTGGAATTTCTCCAATCCTATACCTTTGTCATCAAGAAAAAGAAGGGGACCTCAAACACATTTTTTTATGCCTTGAGTAGGAGGAATCTCATGGTGCAAGAGATAAAGCTAAACAATGATGGGATCCATTTGATCAAGGATGTGTATCAAGGGGTTGAAAACTTAGGAGAAGCTTATAAGGTGTGTTCTGAACTATCAGGCATGTGTCATAGTGAATTTGTAGAATATGTGTTCCAAGAGAGATTACTCTTCAAGGGGAGCCAATTGTGCATTTCCAAGGGATTAGTAAGGGAGAACATTATAAAATAAAAGCATTGTGGTAGCATGGCAGGACATTTTGGAGTAGACAAAATATTGGAGCAAGTAAGAAGACATTAATTTTGGACCAATTTGTAGGTAGATGCAAGGAAGCATGTGGAAATTTGATTGATTTGACAAAAAGATAAAGGTCACACTTCAATAAATAATTTTATACTCCACTTCCTATTCCTAATAAACCTTAGGATTCAATAAGAAATGACTTTATATTAGGCTTTCCTAGGACCAAATCTAGTTATGATAGCATTTATGTGGTTGTAGATAGATTCTAAAAATGGCTCACTTTATTCCTTGTAAGACAACACATGATGCATCATACTATTGTAGGATTATTCTTATAGAAGTTGTTAGGGTGCATGGGTTGCCACTATCCATCATGTCATAGAGGGATCCAAAATTTCTTGGACACTTTTGGAGGACATTATGAAGGAAGTTTGGCACAAATTTGTGCTTTTCATTAGCCTATTGTTCTTAATCTAATGGGATAATTAAGGTGATTAATAGGTCTCCTAAAAACCTCCTAAGGTGTTTGAAAAATTAGCATGACACAAGTTGAGATAACATTTTTGCATATGCATAATTCTCTTATAATGATTTAATTAATAGAAGTATAGGGATGACTCCATTTCAAATAGTCCATGGGAGAGACCGAAGAGGAGTTCTTGAACTTAGAGATGTGAAAGACATGGAGAAGAGACGTGCTCAAGTAGAGGACTTTATAGAAGTCATGAGAGATATACATCCGTAGGTACAAGATAGATTGAGACATACCTCATTAAAGTACAAGAAGCAAGAAGATAAAAAGAAGAGAGAACTCCAATTCAATGTTGGAGATATGGTGATGATTCACCTCAAGAAGGAAAGACTTCCAAAAGGAAAACACACTAAACTCGTGATGATGAAGATTGGATGTTTTAGAATATTACACAAGTATGGAAATAATTATTATAAAATAGACTTGCCTTCTGATATTGTTCTATCTCCAATCTTCACTATAGCACACATATTTCCTTAGGTGATATAGAAGAAGTGATGAAAGTTTCATATCAATATGATGAATATTTGGTGTAACTTGTTTCCAAGGAGACATATCGGATTCAATGCATACTCACCAATAGGTTAAGCAAGAAGACTAGGAGAGCCACCTATTATGACTACTTGGTTAAATGGAAGGATCAACCAGCATTAGATGCAAGATAGATAAATGAGAAGGATATTTTGGAAAACAGGATACAAGGTTGCAAACATTCCAACTCAAGAGACTTGAGTTTCTTTTGATAGGGGAGTATGTTGCAAGGCACCCAAGAAATACTTAAGAAACTTTCCTAGAAAGTTCATAGGAGATGAGAGTATGTTAGATAATAGGTTATTTGGTTTGAAAATCCAAAACTGTAAGGCTCAAGTATCTATTGGTGCATTATACACCATGAATTTTCTTGAGTCACCATGGGATTTCAAACATTTCTTGTCAAGTTGGTTAGAATAAAGGTGTTAGGTTCATAACATGTCATTTCAAACTTGTCCTAACTAATCAAAATTTCTTAACAAGTAATTAAGTGAAAAAAGTGTAAAAGTTGTCAATTTTGCATAAATGAAAAGTTGCAAATTTTATGCAACTTTTCAAATTTTGGTTGTAAATAGTCATGGTCTTTTATTACCATTGGAGAAGGTATATTTAAGAATATTTTTCACCCTCACATCAAAGATTAAGAAGTGTGATGATTTGAGAAATTGGAGAGGACTAAAACTCAAGTTTTACCATCAATTATTTTATTTCATGTGATTGTACGAGCCTGTATAGATTGGTAGGTTGGATAAATTTACATGGTTGGATAGAGGGATGAAGTATTTATCCATTTTATTTTATTTCAAGTTTGTGTAATACTCCTAATGAAAATTATATCACTTTTTTGTATATGTTGTTCTAGAAACCCTCATTTCTAGGGTGTCCAACAAAGATGAGGGCCTAACTTGAATTTCCACCAATAGAATTCAATGTTCATTTTGAAAAAGAAAGTTAGGGATGTATATTAGAACATTCCACATTTTTGTGTTCAAACTCTTTTATGGTCAGCCAGAGGTCAAATATCTCTATGTATTTGACATTAGAAAATGCAACATCAAACATTTGAATGAGTAAATAATGACGATAGGACATGAAATCTTTTAGATAGTGTGCATTTGTGTAAGGTAACATGCCTAGGGGGTTATTTTGGTTCTATACACCCATTTTTCTATACCTACTTTGGGAACCAAGCCTCATTAGGCCTATTAAGTCTACATACAAGATAAAGGTTAGGGGATGCCAGAGATGAGTTAGATCTTAACCTCTTGCAATCTAAAGTAACGTAGAAAAGGGTATCTAAAAAGTTGATTTTTTGGATTATTATTTTCGTGGTTGGGTAGGAAAAACCAATTAAGGAGGCCTAATTGCCCTACTAGCCCAATTTGGGTTTGGAGCCTTGTTTGAATTTGGGGGTCAAACCAATTTTTTAAACACCCTATTTTGGTGCCTAGGACATCATTCAAAGTTATAGGAAGGGTCAATGAGAGGCTTTAGATGAGTTTCCACCAAATTAGCAATTTGAGGGACTTGGATCCTAAAGTGAAAAGAAACATCAAACTCCAAGTTTTAGCCATGTTATTGGGGAGCCTTGGGGTAAGTCAAAGTTGTTTATGGGATTACTTTTGATGCCCTATTAACCATCCTTAGAAAGAGGGAGACCAAAATCCTTTTTTGGTGAAGTGGGTAAAGGATATTGAAGGATCCTCTTTTGTTGTTGTGATCTTTGCATCAGTTGGTATCAGAGAAAGAAAAAGTCTTAGGTGAAGAAAAGGATGGAAGATGGAAGTGAAGATGTTGAGGAGGAGATGAAGGAGCACATGGCCAAGACCAATAAAATGGAAGAGAAGATCAACAAATTAGAAGAGATGAGAGGTATTGGTAGACATGTTGATGAATCTGAGAAAGAGGTGAAACTTGAAGAAGAACCAACAAATATGGGTGACTTGAAGAATATGAGTTTTATTGAATCCCTAGGAAAACTAGGAAGGAGATAAGCCAAGGTAGAGTTACCTATTTTTCATGGGAAGATAAATCCAGAAGAGTGCATGGATTAGCTAGAGGCCATAGAAAGCTACTTTGAATGCGAAGGAGTGATAGAGAACCAGAAGGTGAAGTTGGCCAAGTGAAAACTCAAATACCCTTCCTTGAGTTGGTGGAGTTTCTTGTAGAGTGAAAGAGTAGACAAGCAGGATAATCCTATTTCCACATGGAAAAGGATGTAGATGGAAATCAAAAGGGAATTTTTTCATGAGGACAATGAAGTGTTCCTACATAAAAAGTTGCAGAACCTAAAGAAAAAATATTTGGATGTGAGTGCTTACACTAAGGAATTGCATAGATTGACCCTCACAAAAAATATCAATGAAAATGAGAAGTAGAAGTTGGAAAGGTATCATAATGGGTTAAAGTATAGCATCCAAGATTAGATTAGTCTATTTGGATGAGATACTATGCATAAGTGTTATCAAATGGCACTAATGGTAGATGGAAAACAAAGGAGGAGAGGAGAGCATCAATTAAGAGGTAGATGAAATAATTTTAGAGGAAGAGGGAGGTTCAATGGAAAAAAAAAAAATTCCTACAAGGTAGGAGATGAGAACACTAAGCTATTGAAAGTGGGAGAATATAGTAAGAGAGGAGGCTTCAAAGGAAGAAAATCAAACCATGGAGGAAGAGGGCCAAGTTTCTTCACTATAAGTGTTGCAACTACAATCAGATTGCACATCAATATTTTAGGTGCCCTAAGAAGCTTGGATCAAATAAGAAAGGAGGAGAAAAGAGGGTACAATTGACTCAAGAGGATGGGTATGGTAGTGAAATTTATTACCATACTACCATGACTAGACAACAAGACCTAGAGTATGGAGAGCATTTGATGATGCAGAGGACCTTGTTGAAGACAACTATAGTAAAGGATCCATCCCAAAGGAAGACACTATTGAAAACAACATGTAAAGTGAAAGGAAAGGTATGAAAAGTTATAGTAGATTCTAGTTCAAATGACAATATATCTTCCTTAGAGATACATGATAAGATCAAGTTGTAGAGGATACCTTACCCTTACCCATATAGAGGCTCATGATTAAAAAGGGATAGACAAACATTTGTGAATTAATAGGTGATACAGCCCTCTCCATTAAATAGAAAAATACTTGTGGTGTAGCCTAAGGATCCTTTCAATAACTCCAAGATAGTGTCAAGAGAGGGATAAACACCTTTGAATTTATTTTACTTCACCAAGGTTGTAATAATTTGCCTTAGGAAAAAATCTAGCCAAGACCAAGAAGCATAATAACTATCACAAATAGACCAACAAAGTACGATCAGAATAACAATATGATGTTCAATTCAATGTAATTGATTTAGAATTGGATGAAAGTACACTAGGAGTGACTATATATAAAGTCCTCTAGACTGACTAAGAGTTAGCACACTGATAAGTCTTACAACTAGGCACATGTCCACCAAGAGTGGATTATCCTCCATTATGCACAAGAGTTAGTGTGATGATGAGAGGATAAGCCTACAAAGGTGTAGAACATAAAATTATGTTGTGGATACCATGTGCTTAAATAAGAGTGTGAATAACTATGTTGTCAACATGACAACTCAGTTAATTATGCAAACTCTAGCTTTGTAGACACCACATGATTAATTAGAGTTTCTTACTCTAGTATTGTCAACACGAAAACTCATATGAGTACGCAAAATCCTAAGTGTCTAACCTAAGAAATAATAAAATAATGCATTTATCCTAAGTAAACTTAAGTAAAGTGTAAATAATAATTATTTACACTAGCACCCCCCCTTAAGTGCATCTTAGTAGAATGCACTCAAGCTCACAAAAGCTGTGATGAAATACATAATGGGTCCTAGCTACTAGGCCAGGTTAGATACCCATGTACAAATACAATGTTGAACACACAATGCAATGCAATCTCTCTGCAACTGGGGAAAGAGGGAAAGCCTCATGGGAAAAACCCTCCCCCAAAAAGAGAGAAAAGTATAATTAAGAAAGATAGATGAATGGATGGAGTAATCACGACCCCCCCATTATGACATAGATCTTACATATATAATAAAGAATCCCTCAATGAAATCCCCTCCTTAGTGAAGGATCTCTTAACGATAAGTGTCTGAAGATAGAAGAAAATCCAATGCCAACAAACAACTTTGCTCCCTCTAGGAAGAAGATACACCAGATATAGGTGCAAGTATGCTTCCCACTATGGATAGGAATATGGAAGAGGGATCTAGATGTAGTATTTAGTGGATGCTACCTTTGAAGGCTTCTCAAATGTTGACAAGTCCTTGATAAATGAAGATTCCATTAACCAATCTAGTGAATGCCCAAAAGAAGGTGGAAAACAAGGTAACATGTCCATGGATGAAATTGAATCAACCTCCAAAGATGATGAAACATTTGGATAGGAAAATGTAGGAAGAGAAGCAATGTCACCTCCCTTCAATGAAGTAAGCACACCTGTGAAAGAAGCTCCTTGATGATTGAAGAAGCTACACCATGAAAGTTGAATGATGGTCCTCCTTGTAGGAAGAAATGGTGCCATAGGTGTGGTAGAGAATCCTCCCCAACTAGTAGGAACAATCCTTAGAAAATATGATGTCTAAGGAAACTAGAGTACAATCTTCATAGATTGAAAAGTCTCCTCATAAGTGAATAAGTCCTCCTCTAACTACTGTAAAGAATCCACAATCATATCAGTATGATCAAGTTGTTGAGGGTCAGAGTGTGCCCTCACAATGAGTGAAGAAGTCTCCTCAACAAAGAGAAGATTGATGTCATCAATGATGTCTCCCACATCTTCAATGTGAGACTCTACAAACAACCCTGCAATGTCTAGAAGGAATTCATCCCACAAAGCTGAAGAAGGAAGACATGGTAATACTTGCTACACTAAATCAAGAGTAGTTGAGGCTAGAATTGGATTAGTAGAAGTAACAAGAATATCAAGAGGTGTGATCTCATCTGGAGTTGGAGGTACCATAACTAAAGTGACTAAAATAATGTCTTTTGGAAAGGGAGGAAAATTTGGATCTCCATATGCTTCCCAAAGACCTATCTAAATATCATAAGGATAAATGTACTTGTCGATGACTTTGAAGCAAGAATGAGTAACATTGAAATAAGTGATGTCCAAAATTTTGCAACAAGTGGCTATTGACTAGAAGAGATCAGTTCGTTTAAACATAAATTAGGAAATACTTCCTTATGCTCTCTTCTTAGATGATCGATGATTAAGGTACTCCATTGTTCATAGTTCCTCTTTGTCAACTTCAATTTAAGACCACCCCAACATATGAAACAAACCTCCATGAGAGAAATGAATGTTTGCATTCCCCAAAATGCAAAAATAATCAATCAACCCCCCTAATGCATGATTTGGCACTTTATAGGTAATGAAATTACAATGGGCCACTTTGTCAATTTTAACCTTGGTGTACTTTTGATTTTCAATTTACAACCTTCTTTGATAGTTTAAATCAAGAACTTTACAATGTAGCTCAAAAGTACAATAATTTTGAAGCAATACAACACAAAGAAAGGACCTATTTCTAAAAGTGATATTTCTATCCACACAAGCCTATAATTTGATTTCAGATCTAGAAAGTACATGAAAAATTATTCACTTTCAAAAAAAATGGAACCTGTTTCTATGTCCAGATGAGCCCGTACTAAGCCTTTGAGGTTGAAAATTTTGGGATTTGTGATTTGCAAAAAGATTCAAGAATAGAGAGGTGAAACATCCTACACCAATGTATAGATCACAAAATTCTACCCCAAAATTTAAAAAAATTGCTTGCAAAAAGGAGTCTGTATGTGGGAGATATCATTGTTTGAAAATCACCTCAGTAATTATTTTTCTTGAATCGTCGTTGTTGTGCCTCCAAAAATCAAATGACTCTAACTTTCACCTCAAATGTCACTAGCAAGATCCTACCTTATCCTGCAAAAAATCTTTCCTCTAAAGGCCTAATGGCCAAAAAAAAATTGAACCAAATACGCAGATTCGAAAAATAATGTAGAGAAATTGCAGAGACTAAAATAATAAAATATGTAGATCTAAAAATTAAATTCAAAGATCTAAAATGATCATACCAAATTTTTAAATTGGGCCTTCGGGTGTTGGCTTGCAAAAAAAATTTGCCTCAATTTTGAATTGCACAACATAGGCAAATTTATAGTCAAAATTTCCCAAATCGATGCTCTAGACGCAATGGTAAGGTCCTCTTTGGCTTTAGACACTCCCAATAGCTGTAAATACTCTAGATCTAAATCAAGGTGTCTTCAAAGAGGTGAAGCAAGAATGTTCTCTAATGGCTATGAAATGATGCTCCTATGGCTCTGATACCATGTAAGAATTTGCCTTAGAGAAAAATTCACCCAAGACCAAGAAGCACAATAACTAGCACAAATAGACCAACATAGTATGATCAGAATAATAATATGATATTCAATTCAATGTAATTGATTCAGATATTGGAAGAAAGTACTCTAGGAGTGCTTGTATATAAAGGCCTCTAGACTAACTAGGAGTTAGCACACTGATAAGTCTTGCAACCAAGCACATGTGCACTAGGAGCAGATTATCCTCCATTAAGCACAAGAGTTAGTGTGATGATGAGAGGATAAGCCTAAAAAGGTGTAGCATGTAAAATTATGTTGTAGACACCATGTTCTTAAATAAAAGTGCAAATAATTGTGTTGTCAACAACTTAGTTAATTATGCAAACTCCAGTGTTGTAGACACCATGTGCTTAATTAGAGTTGCTTACTCCAATGTTGTCAACATGACAACTCATATGAGTATGAAAACTCATAAATTCCTAACTTAAAAAATAATAAAATAATGGATTTATCCTAAGTAAACTTGAGTGAAGCATAAATAATAATTATTTACACTAACAAAAGTATCCCAACTAGGCTACAAAGCACAAAACTACTAAAACTGGGTTTATTATTAGAAATGGAACCTATGAGTTTAAGGGAGGGTGGAAAGGTTCCTTGATGATCAACAATTCCAAAATGGTGTGTTTGGTATGCCCATTTTTTCCCCAAAGGTCTCAAACAATCAGATTGCCTATTATGCCAAGGAGCCCCTATTAGCCCTATCAATAAGGTTATTAGGACTTGGTTTGAAAATCCTCTAAAGGATCCTTAAGAAAACTAAATATATGGGTACCCTTTCAGGAGAAATACAAGATTCCAAACTTGTAGACTCCAGACCGATCAGATGATGCCCTAACCAAAACTTTAGCAAATTCCTTGTTTAAGCCTACTTGCTAGGCGTTGTGAAGGAAATACTAATTAGATGTTTGGATAGGAAAAAAATACCAATGAAAAAATATGTAGGGAAATTTTAGGCTTTAATATCTACCATTAGGTTGGCTTCATCCACTCTCCAAGTGCCTGCAACACTCAATATTTGTTGTTCTACACCAAACACATAGAGATGTTTGGGGTAGGGCTAGCTAGAAAATTAAGAAGCCTTAACTTCCATCTCCCATCCTTTTGGAATTTTATATTAAAACTTCCTAACTTTCATTTTACCAAGTGGTTTGGAAATCCCATGGTGGGAATGCAAGTTAGGGCTTCATTATTGAAACTGGCCACCAAAAGGAGGGTTTTGGTGTACCTGAGAAAGATCTATTAATAACTTGAATTGTAGAAAACTTCAAATCCTCAAATCAATTATATTGATTAGATATGACTCTAGGATTCTAGAACAATAGGTTATTTACATGTGTCAATCTCTACATGTCTGTACACTCAAAAATTATTCCATTTTGCAAGGAAAAATGGGATCTTTATTTTATTTCGAAAGGAAAAATTACATTCACTAACTTCCACCTTCCTAAAAGAGCTATTTGAAGTCCTTACCAATACATCCCAATAAAAATTCAAATTTTGTGACCATTGGGGCATGTTTTAACAAAAGTTGAAAACTCTTTAGCAAAAGTTGTCAAGCAACTTTTTGTTGCATTTAGCAACTTTTTGCAATTTTAACAAATTGTGCAATTTGACCCTTGTAGGACTTTTTCCTTGTTCCCTAGGGTCCTATATCATGTTTATAAATCTAAAGAAATTCATATCCTATGTTAGATCCAAGAAATCCCTTTAGACCATAGTCAAAACCCATGGTTTATAAAGTACCAAATGGGGGCTAGGTCTTACAATTAGGCTCAAATTATTGAATAACTATGACTACCTTATTACACATGCCTCTTAGGCTTACATAACTTTGATTAGAACTCATAAGAGTGAAAAATGAAGATTCCATGGTGAGTGGAGGGTTAGGTGCTCCTACACCATACTCCCTTGCTTGAAAAACTCAAGTCTCAATTGAGGATAGTTGTTCAATCGATGTGCCATGCTTGGAAATACATTCTTCATTCATCCATGTAGCACCAATATCTGGTAGACCCTTCAATTTGACCAAATAGTCAATATATGTCTTGTTCATTGTCTTCTTAGCCACCTTTGAATCCAAAATCTTTTCCAACTGAAGTGGTTGGCTAGGTGGTAGATCTCTGATACATTCTACTTGAATCTCATCAGTGTATTGCATGTCATCATTAGTACCTACATCACCTTTGAAAATGGTGAGATCAGAAATGTTAAAGATAAAGAAAATTACTATGTTAGGAGGTAATGAAATTTCATAGGCATTTTCTCCATATTTGTGCATTATATGACATGGTCCAATCTTCCTCATCTATAGTTTAGTGTGTCCTCTAGGAAGTCTTGCCTTGTTCAGATATGCCCATACTTGATCTCCTTCCTTGAATGATACATGTCTTCTTTTCTTAGCTACATGTTGTTTTTACTTTGTAGTGTTTTAATTCAGAGTATCTTTGACCTGATCATGGATCTATTTTATCCATGTTGAGAATTCCTCACCTTGTGAACTGGTTCTTACATCATTAGGTAAGTCTCTTAGTTTGATGACTCCCCTAGGATGCAAGCCATAAGTGACTTCAAATGGAGTTTTCCTTATGGATCTATTAACTAAGTCATTGAATGCAAACTCTACTTGAGGGAGAATTACATCCCATGTTTGCTCATGTTTTTTGGTAAGGCACCTCAAAAGGTTTCCCAATGATTTGTTCAATACTTTAGTCTACCCATCTATTTGCACATGGATGGCAAAACTAAAGGATAGGTTAATGCATAGCTTTTTTCATAAAGTCCTCCAAAAATGACCCAATAATTTAACATCTTTGTCTGATATTATAGATTTTGGTAATCCATGTATCCTAATAACTTCCTTAAAGAACAAATTAGCAAAATGAGAAGCATCATTTGAGCTTTTATAAGGAACAAAGTCATCCATTTTGGTAAATCTATCAACAATGACAAAAATACTATCAAATCCCTATCTTTTCCTTGGAAGGCCTAAGACAAATTCCATACTCACACTCTCCCATGGCTTTGTTGGAATAGGTAAGAGTTGGTAAAGTCCCTGACTTGTCCATACTCCTTTTCCTCTTTGGCATATTATGCGACATTCAACAAATTTCCTAACATCAATAGGTAATTTGGGCCAAAAATAGTTTCTTCTTACCAATTCCAAAGTTTTGTCAATCCCAAAGTATCTTGCTAAAGTTCCATAGTGCTTCTCTCTAATTAGGTTTTTGCTCATGGAGCACTAAGGAATGTAAAGTTTTCCTCCTCTAAATAGAAGGCCATTCTACAACAAGTACTCTAGATATATGGTGTTATGAGCATCTGATAATGTAGAACAAACCTTGTGGATCTCTCCAAATTTAGGATCATCCTTATACAATTTTTTGAGAGAATTGATTCCCATACTTTGTATTTGAACTTCTTCTACCAAGGTGATTTTCCTACTTAGGGCATCTACTACCTTGTTTGCAGTTCCTTTCTTGTGTTTGATGGAGAATGTGAAAGCTTGAAGTTGCTCTACACATTTCATATGTTTGTAACTCAACTTGTCCTAACTATTAAGAAAGCTTAAAGGATGGTTGTTTGTATAGACAAAGAACTTCCTAAGAAGTAGGTAGTGCCTCCATTTTTTTAGGGCCTAAACCATAGCATATAGTTCTAGGTCATAGTTAATGTATTTTTTCTTGGCATTTTAAAGTTTTTTTGAGAAGAAAGCAATTGGTCTCCCCTCTTTACTAAGAACTACTCCTATAGAAAGGTTTCTAGCATCAACCTCTACTGTGAATATTTTTCTAAAGATAAGTAGTGCCAAGATAGGATATTATGCTACTCTACCTTTTAGATACTCAAACAATGTATCTGCTTGAGTGGTCCATTAAAACTTTGTTTCCTTGCCTCATTTTATTGTATCCAAGAGAGGTGCACAAATGTGACTAAATTTTTTAATGAATTTTTTGTAAATAAGGCCAATCCATGAAAGCTTTTGACTTGTCCAAATTTCGTAGGTGTTGACCAATTAAGGATAGCCTCTACCTCTTCAGGGTCCATCTTTAATGTACCCTTTGAGATGACAAAACCAAAGAATGTCAACTCTATTTGTAGGAATGAGCATTTTTCAAGCTTGATTTCTAGTTTGTTATCATGCAGCCTCTTGAGGACTTGTTCAACATGTTTTAAATTTTCTTCTTTATTGCTACTAAAGATCAATATGTCATCAAGATAGACAACTACAAACTTTCCCATGAAATCATGCAACACTTCATTCATCAATCGCATGAAGTTGTTAGGGACATTTCTTAAATCAAATGGCATGATAAGTCATTCATATAACCCTTCACTAGTTTTAAATGCAATTTTCCACTCATCTCTAGGCCCAATCCTTATCTAACAGTAGCCTAATCTAAGGTCTTTTTTGGTGAAATAGCATGCTCCTTCTAGTTGATCAAGTTGATCTTCAATTCTGGGTATAGGGGACCTATTCCTAATAGTTATTTTGTTTATTGCACAAGAGCTAGTCCAAAGCCTCCATTTACCATCTTTCTTAAGGGCTAAGACACTAGGGACTTCACAAGTGCTAAGACTCTTTTAGATGAGTCCTTTGGACAACATATCATTGATCTACCTTGCCACCTTTAGATTTTGATCAAGGGTCAGTTTATATGTAGCCTTATTAGGAAGAGAGGCACCTAGTATGAAATCAATATAATGTTAGATATCCCTTAGAAGTGGGATTTCATCTGGTGTATCTCCTACAAGAATTCCTTTGTATGTTTGTTGTAGGTTATTGATTTATTTTGGTAATTCTTGATGTTTTGGTTTTTTCTTTGGCCTGAGGACTATGACATACCCAATCTAAGAGTCCTAAATAGTTTTTAACATTTCTTGTTCACCTACCATAACTACTAGTTATTCCTTGGGCTCCTCTTGGTGAGGGTTAGGGTTGGGAATATGATTGAATTTTTTACCATCTTTTGCAATTTTGTATTCTTTTGTAACCCCGTCATGTTTTTCCTTGAGGTCATACTACCATGGATGACCTAAAAGAAGGTGGAATATGTCCATTTCCACAATATCATATAGAACCATATCCTTATAGTCTTTGATTGAGAAATCTACCCAAGCTTGTTCATTGATCAGGGTTTGTTGGCCTTTTGTTAACCAAGATACATGGGAGGGGTTTGGGTGGGGTATCCTTTCAAGATTCAACTTGTTTACCATTTCCTAGAAGCAATATTTTCATTAGAACTAGAATCAATGACACCTTTACATACCTTTCCATGGCTTTTACGCTTGGTCCTAAAGAGAGTTTTTCTTTGTGGAGGTTCCATTGGCATAGGTGCCTGAATCAATATCCTCTTCATCATTGGAGTAGCCCCTTCCTCACTAGTACAATATTTGACTCCTTTATTATCATCATCTTCTTGACCAATGTTGGTCCTTCTTTCTCCTTGGTTATTATGCTTCTTAGGACACTTGTTTGAGTAGTGACCCATTTGATAGCAGTATTAGCAATTAATCTACCCATTGTTCCTTCCACCATTTTTTCCTCTACAATTACCTCTCCTACCTCTTAATGTTCCCCTTGAACTTCTTTCTCCTTGGGTATTCTCCTTATTAGAGTCTCCTTGAGGTCTATTACTTTTTTATCCTCTTCCTCCAAAAATTTTACCTCTGTCATCCTTCCCTTTGTTTCTACCACTCTATTCATTTCTTCTTTTGAACTTCTCCTTAACTTTAATTGCCAATGGATAGCTCTAATTTATAGTGATAGGGCTTGTAAAACTTAGTTCATCTTGGATGGCAAGCCTTAATTCTTTCATATACCTTGCAAGCTATACACTTTTAGGTTCAACAAATTTGGATTTCATCACCAACTTTTGAAATTCTTCAATATAAGTAGGGATGTCCATGTTATTCTATCTTAAACTCATTCTTTTCTTATGAAGTTGAACTTCATAATCCTCAGGGACATATGTCTCTCTAAGTAGAGACACCATATTCTTCCATGTGGTGACTAGATACTTTTCATTCTTCACCCTATCATCTTGAATGAAGTTCCACCATGTGAGTGCTGAGCCTTTTAGTCTAGACTTGACAATCTTTACCCTTTGATTTTTAGGAATATCTTCTCATTCAATGAAACTAGTTAGGGCATCGACCCAATCTATTGTAGCATCTGAGTCCATCTTCCATTGTAAGTAGGCAAGTCAATATTGGTATCCATGGTTCTTCTCTCCATAGATTTGAGAGTCCTCATCAAAAGCCTCTATTCTATAGGGTATTTTTTTTTCTCCTTCTCAAGGGGTTCTTCATCACTCCCTTTTCCAATATCTTCGGAGTTTCTACTACCTCTATTCCTAAGCTCTTCTCTAAGTTTCTCTACTTCTTGCCTCATCAATTGCATCTCTCTATCTCTTTGTTCATCTTGCCTCAACTTCTAATCATGAAGGTATTTAACTATCTCTGTATTGGTCATCCTTGAGGAAAAGCCTCCGTCATCATCTTCTGCCATGGTGTCAACAAATTTATTGGCTTAAGGGATCTTAGGTATTCTCTATTACCACTTGATGCAAAGCTCTCCCTTAAAAAAAAAAATACTTGTGGTGTAGCCTTAGGATGCTTCCAAGAAGTCCAAGACAGAGTCAAGAGAGGGTTCAACACCTTTGAATTTGTTTTACTTCAAAATATAGCTTAGGAACCAAAGTTGCTGAACTATGCTATAAAGCAAAAAACTACTAAAACTAGGTATTTTCTTAGATATGGAACCTACGAATTTAAGGGGAGATGGAAAGGTTCCTTGAGGATCAAAAATTCCAAACTAGTGAGTTTGGTATGCCCATTTTGTTCCCAAAGGTCTCAAACAATCAAATTCCATATTAGGCCAAGTAGCCTCTATTAGCCCTATCAATAAGGTAATTAGGAATTGGTTTGAAAATACTTTAATGAACATTGAAAACAAACTACATATATGGATACCCCTTTAGGAGAAATACAAGATTCCAAACTTGCAAACTCCAAATCAATCAAATGATGCCCTAACCAAAAATTCAACAAATTATTTGTTTAAGCCTACTTGCTGGGGTTTGTGAAGGAAATTCTAATTATATGTTTGTCCATGAAAAACTACTAATGAGAAAACCTGTAGGGAACTTTCAGGCTTCAATATCCACCATTAGGTTAGCTTCATCCACTCCCCATGTGCCTGCAACACTCAATATTTATTGTTCTACACCAAACACAGAGATGTTTGGGCTAGGGCTTACTAGAAAATGAAGAAGCCTTGAATTCCATCTCCCATATTTTAGAAATTTTATACTACAACTTCCTCACCTTCACTTTACCAAGTGGTTTGGAAATCTAATTTATGGGAATGAAGGTTAGGGCTTCATTATTGAAACTAGCCAACAAAAGGAGGGTTTGGTGCACCCAAGAAAGATCTATTAATAACTTTAGTTGTAGAACACTTCATATCCTAAAATGAATTTAATTTATCAGATATGATGTCTAGGATTCTAGAACACTAGGTTATTCACATGTGCTAATCTGTACTTGTCTATACACTTAGAAATTGTTGTGTTTTGTGAGGAAAAATGGGATCTTTATTTGATTTGATAGGAAAAACTAAATTCTTTGACTTCCACCTACCTAAAATGGCTATTTTAATTCCTTCCCCAACCATCCAAACCAAAATTCAAAGATGGTGACTTTTGGGGGTTGTTTTAACAAAAGTTGTCAAGCAACTTTTTATTGCATTTAGAAACTTTTTGAAATTTTAACAAATTTCTCAATCTAAACCTTGTATTACCTTTGTCTTGTGTCCTAGGGACCTAGATCAAGTTTAGAAACCTAAAGACATTCCTATCCTATGCTAGATCCAAGAAATGCCTTTTGACCATAGTCAAAACCCATGGTTTATAAACTATGAAATAGAGACTAGGTCTTATAATTAGACTCAAATTATTGAATACTACCTTATTAAACATGTCTCTTAGGCTTACATTCCTTTAAGAAGAACTCATAGAGAGTGAAAAGTGAAGATTCCATGGTGAGTGGATGGTTAGGTGTTCCTGCACCAACAGGGTTGGATAGAATTCACAAGAGGAGAGTAAAACAACAAAGTACTTTGATATTTTTGAAATGGATGCACGTAATATCCTATTAGGGAGGTCTTGGAAATTTGATGTGAAAGGTAGGAATGAGGGAGAGACAAATATGTATCATATAACAAAGGGAGGAGTAAAGTACACTATGAGCCCTCTCCTTAAGGAAGAAAATGGAAAACCAGTCAAGTGTATTGTCATGTTGATTGGAGAAAAAGAGATAATGTTGACCATTAAGGAGAAGGACACCACATGTTTTGGACTAATTGTCAGGCCAAATAAGGAGAGAGTAACTAAGAGCATTGAAAATAAACATGGTAGGAATTTTGGACCTAAGGAAGTAAAAGAGCTTTTGGATTAGTATGAGGGATTTGTTGTAGGTAGTTGGCCAAAAACTTTACCACCACATAGGGAGATTAACTGCTACATAGAGCCCATATCAAGAGCCACATTGCCCAATAAAGAAACATATAAGATGACTTCAAAGAAGAATGAGGAAATAGAAAGGCAGATAGAGGAATTATTGAGAAAAGGTTGCATAAGGAAAATGATTAGTCCTTGTACACTGCTTGTAGTCCTGGCAACAAAGGAGGCAAAATGGAGACTTTACGTTGACTCTAGGACTATCAATAGAATTCCTCTCATGTATATATTTCCCATCCCTAGGATTGATGACTTGATGGATTGCTTAGGAGGATCCAAATACTACTCAAAGGTGAACCTAAAAAGTGGATATCATCAAGTAAGGATTAGAGAGGGGGATGAGTGAAAAACATCATTTAAAACCACTAGGGGACTTTATGAATGGCTAGTGATGCCTTTTAGTCTTTTAAATTGCCGTAGCACATTCATGAGATTAAAGAATGAGGTATTGAAGCCTTTTATTAAAAAAATTGTTGTTGTATATTTAGATGATATACTGATTTTTAGCAAGACCAAAGAGGAGTACTTTTTGCATTTGAATCAAGTTTTAAAGAAGTTACATGAGGAGACTTTGAAGATAAATTTGAAAAAATGTGTATTATACTGACTAAATTGGTGCTCTAGGTTTTTTTTATCTCTCATAAAAACCTAAAAATGGATCCTGAAAAGGTTGAGGCCATACTCAACTCGCCCACACCTAGGATTGTTTCTAAGGTAAAGAGTTTTCATGGCATGTCCAATTTCTATAGGAAATTTATTAGAAATTTTAGTGATGTTTGTGTCCCTATGATTGACACCATAAAATGGGGAATAAAAATGCAATTTTTTGTGGACTAATGAAGTAGATAGAGCCTTTGAATACCTTAAGTTTAGGGTTGCACAACAACCAATAATGGCGATGCCTAATTTTCACAAGGTTTTCATAATTGAATATGATATAAGTAAGAGGGCTATTGGTGGAGTCCTTAGTCAAGAAGGAAGGCACATCACCTTCTTCAATGAGAAAATTAATAAAGCTAAACAAAAATATGCCACTTATTATATTGAGATGTATGCCATGGTGCAATCTCTAACAAAGTGGAGGCATTGTCTATTGCTTAAAGAATGTATTATTTTTACTAACAGTCATGCTTTGAGTTTCTTGAATAGGTAGGAGAATTTGAATGATAGAAATATCAAGTGGTTTGAATTTCTCCAATCCTATACCTTCATCTTCAAGCACAAAAAGGGGACCTCAAACAAGGTTTTTGATGTCTTTAGTAGGAGGAATCTCATGGTGTAAGAGATAAAGTTGAACAATGATAGGATCCATTCCATCAAGGACATTTATCAAGAGGATGAATACTTTGGAGAAGCTTAGAAGGTGTGTGTTGAACAATCAAACATGTATCACTGTGAATTTACAAATATGTGTTGCAAAAGGGATTACTCTTTAAGGGGAGCCAATTGTACATTCCCAAGGGATCGGTAAGGGAGAATGTTATAAAAGAAACTAATCATGGTATCATGGTGGGACATTTTCAAGTAGAAAAAATATTGGAGCAAGTAAGAAGACATGATTTTTGGCACACATTGAAGATAGATGTTATGAAGCATGTGGAAATTTTCTTGATTTATCAAAAAGCCAAAGGTCACACTTCAAATGCAGGGTTGTATACTTCACTTACTATTCCTAATAAACCTTAGGATTCAAAAATCATGGACTTTGTATTAGGCTTGGCTAGGACCAAATATGGTTATGATAGCATTTATGTGGTACTAGATAGATTCTCAAAAATGGCAGGGTTTTTCTTTAAGTTGTTAGGTTGCATGGGTTGCCACTATCCATCATATCAAATAGGGGTCCAAAATTTATTGGACACTTTTGGAGGACATTGTGGAGGAATCTTGTCACAAATTTGTGCTTTCCATTAGCTTACCATCTTGAATCTGATGGGAAAACTGAGTTGATTAATAGGTCTCTTGGAAACTTCCTAATGTGTTTGGGAAAGAAGCATGACACATGTTGGGATAACATTTTGGCACAAGCATAATTCTCTTATAGTGATTCAATTAACAAAAGTACATGGATGAACCCATTTCAAATAGTCCATGGGAGACACATCCCAAGATGTTTTCTTGAATTCAAAGAATTGAAAGACATGGAGAAGAGAAGTTTGTATAAGTCATGAGAAATATTCATTAATAGGTACAACATAGGTTGAAACATACCTCAATAAAGTACAAGAAGAAAGCATATAAGAAGAAGAGAGAAATCCAATTCCAAGTTAGAGATATGGTGATAATTCACCTCAAGAATGAAAGACTTCCAAAAGGATTATATAGTAAACTCATGAAGAAGAAGATTGGACCTTTCAGAATATTACACAAGTGTGGAAATAATGATTATAAGATAGACTTTCCTTTTGATATTAGTCTATGTCCAATTCAATGTAGATAAAATCTTTCCTTACAAAGGTGACAGAGAAGAAGTGATGGAAGTTGCATATCAGTTTAATGAAGAGTTGGTGAAAATTTTTTCCAAGGAGACACCACAAATTGAATGCATCTAAACCAAGAGGGTAAATCAGAAGACTAGAAGAGACACCTATTATAACTACTTGGTTAAATGGAAGGATCAACTAGTAGTAGATACTACATGGATGATTGAGATGGATATTTTGAAAGCTAGATATAAAGTTGCAAATATTCCAACTTTAGAGATTTAAGTTTCTTTTGACCAGGGGGGTATGGTGCAAAGAAATCAAGCAATACTTAAGAAACTTCCCTAGAATGGTAATTGGATATTAGAGAATGTTAGATAATAGGTTAGTTGATTTGAAGACCCAATATTATAAGGCTAAGCTATCCATTGGTGTATTATACACCATGAATTTTCTTGAGTTACCATGGGGTTTCAAAAGTTTCTTGTCTAGTTGGTTATAATAAAGGTGTTAGGTTCATAACAAGTCATTTCAATCTTGTCCTAACCAATCAAAATGTGCAAAGAATCGATTAAGTGAAAAAGTGTAAATTTTTTAAATGGTATTGGTGTTTTCTGACCATTGAGGAAAGCCTATTTAAGAATATTTCACATCTCTCATATCAGAGATGAAGTATTGTGGTGATTTGAGACATTGAAGAGCACTAAAAATGGAGTTTTACCATCAATTTCATAGTTTCCTCTAATTGTACGACCTTGTATAGATTGGAAAATTGTATCAATTTAAATGGTTGCATAGAGGGATCAAGTATTTAACCATTTCATTTGATTTCAAGTTTAATGATACTCCTAATGATAGTTATATTAGTTTTTGTAGAGGTTGTTCTAGAAACCCTCATTTTTAGGGTGTGCAACAAAGACGAGAGCCTAATTTGCATTTCCACCAATGAAATTTAATAGAATTTTGAGAAAAGAAAGTTGGGGATGTATATTATAATATTACAAAGTTTTTTGGTTAGACTCCATTACTTTTTACTTTTACTAGTTAGTTGTAGGTCAAATATCTCTATGTATTTGACATTAAAAAATGCAGCATCAAGAATTTGAAGGAGTAAATCATGTTAGTAGGACATGAAATCTTGTAGATAGTGTGGATTTTGTTGGAAATACAATAGGTAAAATAAAATTTGAGAGGGAGGGGTGAATCAAAAATTAAAACTTCAACCTTAAAATCATTCACCACACATCCATCTTACAATCTATATATGTAAACTAAAATACCAAATCAAGCATATACATCGATAGCATGAAAGTAAATAAACATTCAACACATTTTTGACAAAATATATTTGGTTACCTAGAAACCCTCAAAGGAGAAGGCAAAACCAGGGTGGGGATGACACCCATGAATCTTCACTATTGCAGTAATAAAGTGTATCCAATCAAGGTTACAATGTTTGATCAGGAAACACAATCTACCCTATGAAACGACTACTGTGTTAAAGGCTTATAAGAGTTTTAGATCTAACTCTATTGAAGGATTTCAACACCATATTAGAAGTGTTCCTAGTAAAAGGACTTTAACTTACAATGAAATAAGCACCCTATTAAAGGATTTACAAAATCCTATTAAGACTACTCTATCAAGAGATTTAAATGATTCACCTATTAGAATGTCTCAACAATGATCCTTTGATTAAGACTCTACTACTAGATAACAGATCACCTCTTTCCTAATGTGTACTTGATCTCACTAATCAGATGTCTCTCTATTGTCTTCTAATTCCTTTCCTCTATTCTCCTCTAACTAATTTTTTAATATATCTCAATTCATAATTCCTTAGCCACCATGAATTCTTTATTTGCACATGCAAACTTCACTCTTTTTCTCCTTCCACACACATAAAATGTTTACGATTTTTCCTCCTTAAGAAGACCTAGGTGACTTAGGTTTAGGTATGAATCAATGATTGTGATTCACCCATATTGCCACTTAATCCTTCCCTTTTTTTGATTGGTTGCATGAACTAAATAGGGATACACAATAAAGATTCATCCTTGTCATCTAAGATCTCAAAAAAAATCTTTAAGTCAAATCCAAAATGGTTTACATAGTAGTTTGTCCCATTACAAACAACTATGTCAAAACTGCATTACTTCGCACTTGAAGTCCCTGATGCTCAGCATCAATTGCAACATCAGTGTTGTAACTCAGCCTCTGAATGACTTGGCATCCATTGATCACTCGATATCTAAATGACTCGGCACCTACTATCTACTCAGCACTTGAGTGACTCATAACTTACTAGTTACTTAGCACATACTAAATATCTCTCACTCGACATATACTTTTTGACAACTTATGCTCGACATGTATTACTTGTTTGGCATGAACTAAGTAAATGACTTAAGTATATTATACTCATATGTCAAAACCAATTTGAGATTAATGGATTTGTGTAAGGTAACATACTGAAGGGGTTAGTTTGGTTCTATGTACCCATTTTCTTATGCCTACTTTGTAAACCAAGCCTAATTAAGCCTATTAGGTCTACGTACAAGGTAAGGGTTAGGGGATGCAAGAGTAGAGTTGGATCTTAATCTCTTGGACTCTAAAGTATGTTTGAAAAAGGTATCTAAAGAGGTAATTTTTTGGGTAATTCTTTAGGAGGTTTTGGAAGTTGGGTAGGAAAAACCAATTAGGGAGGCCTAATTGCCCTACTAGCACAATTTGGGTTTGGAGCCTTTGGTAAATTTGGGGGTCAAACCAACAATTGGAATGCCATATTTGAGTTCCTATGACACCATTTCAAGTGATGGAAAGGGTTAGTGAGAGGTTTGTGGTGATTTTCCACAAAATCAATAATTTGAGGGACTTGAGTCCTAATGCCAAAAGAAGCATCAAACTCTAAGTTGTAGCCAAGTTATTGGGAAGCCTTGGGGTAAGTTAGAGTTGTTTAGGAGGTTACTTTGGAGGCCCTAGAAACCATCCTTAGAAAGAGGGAGACGAAAATCCTCTTTTGGAGAAGAAGGTAAGGGATATTGAAGAATCCACTTTTCTTGTTTTGCTCTTTTGTAATATCTCGCTTCAGGACATTATTTATTTACCTTTTAATTTGTATATATTTGATAATATTTAGTATGATATGATTTTCATTGTTTAATATTCTATAAATATGTGTATTTCAAAGAATCATGTCCCTTCATAATAATTATTATATTATATTAATAATAATATAATTCTATTAATTATATATTTATTTTAGTTATATTAATAAATATCATAAGATATATTATATTATAAGATATATTATTTTAATAATATATTATTTTATACTTTAATAATATATTATTAAATGTATTTTTATAATTATATTTATTCATCAATATAATATGTTTATATATAGTCATTTACTCTAATAATTTTATTTATTTATTTATTTAAAATAATTAAACTATTTTATTTCATTCACTTATATTACCATAATTATGGGATATGATAGTCCACCCTTCCTTAAATTGCTTGTCCTCAAGCAATGACCGTTTACACTAAACCTTTCTTGTGAAGTCAATATACAAGTTATACACTAGGATGAAAGAATACATAAGGTATGCATGTAGTTAATGTCGTAATGCATGAAGTAAATATATAAGTACATGCAGACACAAAGTATACACGAAGAAGACACAATAATGCATGAAGACACATTTAGCATACACAATGAATAAACATATTGAAAATATCATCCTATAATCTAATAAGATTATTCTAAGAAAAATATGATTTGTAATTGTACTTTTATAAAAATCCTACACCAAAGGAATACAAGTTACTACACATGAATATACTTTCAAAGAAGCTAATAGTTTTAATTAGGGAAAATAGCTCCATTATAATGTCCCAACTTGTAAGGGCTTATAATATTGTCCTATTTTTTAAAGGAATCAATTTAAAATATTATCATTGCATTGTTTAATCAAAATAATTCTTCATATATGTATATATTCATATCCTATCGATTACATTGTATATGATTGGACAAGGAAATCACATTAAAGGCTTGACAAGACCTTTGTCCTCACCTTTCAAATGGATATCTTCCATCCCTCACCATGCCTATGTGTGATACCATACCATGGTCCACGAAACATTGTGGTGGGGTCTCATAGCTCAATAAACCTAAACCCAAGAGTGGGTATATACCCCTTTTGCCTTAGGACTTAGCCCTATCCTCTTACGCACCTAGTTTCTTAGTGATTGACATAATCTTGGGACAATTTTAGAATAATTACTTCTTAATGATTGCCTTACTAGAGTACTCGGGTATTGTAGTGGGGTCCCATAGCTTGATAAGCCTAAACTCAAGAGTGGAATACATTCCTCTCTTGCGTTAGGGATCAGCCCTACCCGCTTACCTACCTAGTCTTTCCTCCATTCATCATTTAAGTCCAATTAATCTTTTATCATTTGTATCTTAAACATAATTTATAATTAATAAATCAACAAATATTTAGATTGGCTTAATGCACCCTATGTTCATTACATAGTTTCATTATGTATTTGCTTCAAATTAATAAATTTATATTTCCCTTTTATATTATTATTCTTTAATTTGAAAAATTAAAAAAAATAATGTATCATACCTTTCTTTACCTTGTTTGGTTGTGATTAACTTCGTCCTTATCAATGCTAGGTGGTCTTGAAGAGGCACCAACAAGATATCTTTCTTATTTGTTATCTCACATCCTTTAATATATTCCCATGTTGAGATCACCACTTGAGATGTCCCATTTATAGAGGAGGGGCTGTGTGAATCTTGATTTTCAACATAATTCCTTTAATCCCTTGGTGATTTGGATGTTCTCTATTTGGCTTGATCTGCTATTTTTGTCCATATAAACAACCAGGGCAATGATAACCTTTTCTATATTATTTTCTCTATGTTGCTCCTCTGGTCAACTCATGTTATTTCCTCATTTCTTCTTCAATTCGGCCTTCTCTTTTATGCATTTATGGTAATCAAATGCTAACATGGTCATAGATCTTGGAGAAGATTAAAATAAAGTAGATATTATAATTTCTAAAGGTGATATACATGCAATATCTCAAAGTATCCATATGATGATTATAGTTAAACTTGTCTTGAGCCCTATAAAAATGAATTCATTGTAGCCAAGATCTAAATGTCATTCTTCTCATTGCCCAAATGCCTGCTCTATATTTGTAGTTGTATGGATTGTGAATTTTCCTCACTATTTCCTCATGAATGATTTCAGAATGTCTTGATATAGTATAGTGGCAAGGTGAAGTGGTTGCAATAGTTCTCTCGCATCTGGTTATTACCAATCCATACCTAATCACATCCATACATATTGGGGGGACACATTTTGTTAAAACTATAGTTCGCTTCAAGAGTACTCAACTCCTTCCGATCTAGTGACCAGGAATGTCATCAGACCATCTTATCTTCTCGTTACTTGTCTTGAACATTGATAACAATTGCATCAAATATCATAATGAATCCTTCTCATTAACCTAGTATTTATTATGTGTAGTAATGATCTTCTCCTGTCTGATAATTTCCTTTGCTACATGTGCAGTAATGATCTGCACTCCTGTAGTATTATATTGAACATTACAACAATTTCTCGGGTCAAATCTTCTATCATTTATTACCACCCATTTCTAGTCACCAAATATAATTATTTTGTTTGAAAGTATACCCGTTGTCTCAGATGAAATATTTCAATCTTTATTATCTCTTCCATAAAAAATATTTAGTGATGTTGTTCAGAGATATTCTAGTGTTCGATTAATGTCCTTGGTTCCATGAGCCTTCCTTTGATCTGTCACTCAAAACTATGTTATTCCTTTACACAATTTAGTTGCTGACTCTGCATTCCTTACTACGAATTGGTTTTTATCTTTTCTATGTCACAATACTAATGAATATGATGTGGATTTTGTCCATAATTATATTCAAAACTATCTTCTAGTCTTAAATACATTTAATTATAGATTAAATATGTATGCATTTGTACCCTAATGATCTTCATGTATTCATGTAATTATCCTTATTCCATGTGCTTCCTTCTGCTCCACACTCTGGACTGAGATACTAATGGAGTACTTTGATAGCTTGTACTATGATAAATTTATTTCTATGTCTAATAATCTGGACTAAGACACTTAGCATCAGTTCTTTCTTATGTGGTTTGTATGGGAGGATAGTTAGAGAAAGCACTCCATTCTTTCCATTTGATGGTCTGTGTAGTCTAGTTTTTGAATACACGTGGGCATCCTTGGGTTTCAAGAGATCTCGAATATTATTCTCCTAATCCTCTTTCACCTTATTTGATGCCTATTCTATTTATCTATCTAACATATACATATTGAATGATATTTGTTATTTTGTAGAATCTATAAATGTGTATGTTTGAAGTAGTTGTCTATCCTTCTTCAAATTATTGTTTATTGATGTTCTTCCCATCAGTATGGGAGGAACAAGCTTGGATACCAATATCATGTCCTCTTATTATGGTAATATAGGTGAATGAAATAAAATAGTTTAATTATTTAAAATAAATTAATTAATTAAATTATTAGAGTAAATGACTATATATAAAGATATTATAATGATGAATAAATATAATTATAAAAATGCATTTAATAATATATTATTAAAGTATTAAATAATATATGTTATAATATAATTATTAATATAATATATCTTATGATATTAATTAATATAACTAAAATAAATATATTATTATTATTATGAAGGGATGTGACTCTTTGAAATACACATATTTATAGAATATCAAACAATGAAAAGCATATCATACTAAATATTATCAAACATATAGAAATTTAAAGGTAAATAAATAATGTCCTAAACCAGGACATTACATCTTTGCATCAGTATAGGTTTTAATGAAATGAGTAACTTCCCATCTTCCCATTTCCTCCTACACAGTATTATTGCTTCTATCCTACATGGAGGTGATCCTGTTCCTCTTTTTGTGCTTAGAGGTTGACCATTGGAAAAATGTAGTATTTTTATCATGCTTCATGCACCATTGGATCCTAGAGCTCTACTCCCAATACATTTCATCTTTCTTTGTGACATCCTTCCATTAAGTCCTACAAATTTCTTACTTTTTTAGGATGTCAGCTAACAAGTCTTCCTTACCAATGCCCTTCTAAATTTCCTCTATTTTTGAATCAATATCCTCCTTCTTGAAAATGTCTCTGAATGAAGATTCTCCTAGTGAACCACATTTATCCTCACATTCTCTACTTTAGAAGCTGATCTAAACATGGTCATGCCTTTGACTCTAATATTCCACCATTCTTCAACACGTTGTCTAAACTTAGTGTGTGATTGCGACAAAATCTCATATCTAAATGGATTTGGGTTGCTAAAGAACCCATCTAACCAATTAAATAATAGCAAAGCATATTTCGAGATCATTTTCGGGAGAATGGCCAGAGTGGACAAAATTATATGTTGCCAATCAGAAGAAACTAGTAATCTATACAACTTAACTTGGATAAGTTCTTGAACTTTCCTATCGTCTAGCCCTATAAATGGGGACCCTTGAAAGTCCACATAAATAAGGTCATTAAGATTTATGAAATCAATCAGATCCTACATACTCTCCATAAAGTCATTAGTCCCTCCTAACTTCTCAGAGGGGTAAAGAGTAACTATTATTAGATATAGCCTCCCAAGTATCATGCATCCTAGCTCTTGTATTGGGGGCATAGATATTCAAAATACACTAGTCATATTGTTATAAAAATGTTCAATAGCATTAAAGCTTTTGTCTTACCATAGATGTTTCCCAAACACCACTATAGGATTCCAAAGAGTAACTACACCTCTCTAGGCCCTATTTGCTTCCCTATAGCTAGTCATAGCCCCAGGCCATATTTTGTCTATTAATTTAAAGAAAACTAAGGAAGACATCATGACCTCCTAAAAAAGAAGAATGTCAATTATTAAAGAATAAATAGACTACTTAAGAGCAAATTATTTTTCAGTACCATTTAGTCATACCATCTTCTTTGAGAGGAACTTCATTTTGTACCTTTTGTGATACTATCCAAGGTTGATTGGTTGTCATTATCAATCTCTATTTCTAACTACTTAATCCTTATAATCATATTATGTACTTTTCCTTGCTTTACCTCGACCCCAATATCCACTTTATTTCTTCATCTTCCTTTTCTCTTGTGAACCTTCTATTCACCGACTTCAATCTTTTTTCTCTTGGTGAGAAGAGCATGTGGAGAACCTGTCAGACACCAAGAGATCTCACAACTCCTTGAGTGGTGTCAAAGGACCTTTGTCACCATCACATTATTTGAAAGGGTATGAAAAACTCTATCACCCTATTTCTAACGATTGATTTTGGAGGAAGAACTAACTCTCATGCTTCCCACCCCATTGTTCCCTTCTTTCATTCCTATCAAATCCAAGATTTATCCTTCCTCCAAGAAGATTTCCTTTTCAACAACTTTCTTCTCCATTTCCTTGTGAAGGGTCTTCGAAAGATCATAAATCCCTTGTAGAAAAGGGTATTCATCAATCTTATCTCCTCCCACACCCACTTGAAGTTCCACCCCTATCACACCATGTTGAGCCCTCTCTTCAAAAATATACCTATGGCTATCCCAATCTCAAATTAGCTTCACTTTCCAATGTTGGGTTCTTGGTTCTGGTCCTATCAAGGGGGGGAAAGATGTTAGACCTAGCTTCTCCTTCTAGGTTTCTTGGTTCTCCCCATTTCTAGCACCAAGACAAGAATGTGAGGAAGATTCACCTTTTAGTGATTCTCCCATGACAATCCCTTGATAACCCACCTTCTCCTTATCCTTATTTTATAGAGCCTTATAATCCAAAACCACATAACCAAACCTTGAATAATTTTAGTAGTGTTTTCTAGTGATCTCATAGACTAAAGGTCGTCACCTCTTTCCTCATTTTGTATTTAGGGTAAAAACATTAGCAACAACTATGTTAATTGCCATATTCACACAAAATCAGGCATACACCAACCTCAAATTTTTAATGGTAATAGAATCCACTGAAACAAAATGTCAAAAAGACTTTCCAATTGTTCTAAATACTTTCTCATCTCAGAACTCTAGAGGTTGACCAGGGAGTCTAATCGAAATTGGGGCTAATCTACTCAGTTCTAAAGCAAGATCAAATCTAGGGTGCCATTTAGCAATCACCAAACTATGTTTTCCATAGTACTAGGTACCCAAGAGAAGCATGGATATATTAGCCACAACTGTAAATTTGAAAAGGAACAACCCAATGGGAATAGTTGCAATACTAATGCTCCCTTCAGTTTCCATTTCTAAGGGACCCTTTTTCTAATCATTTCAATCAATGGCTTGAAGGCAATAACATGTCTCATCAAGAAGAGTTGTAGGGAGTTAGAAACAATGTCTACAATACTATCAGGAAGGAATATCTTTGGGTCATCAACTCCAAGACAAACTTTGGTATCCCCCGAAAGGGACAGACCAATGGTATTTCCAACAAGGGCCCCCTTCCAATCCTGTGTATTGATCAGGGAGTTGTTCTCCTTCCCACTAAGACTCTTTGAGTCCTTTCCCAATAAAGCCAATACATCGCTTAGAGAATCTCCAATAGGATCAATCTACACAGATTAAACCCCCCATAGTGGGTATCGAAATATCTTCAACCTCATGCTAGGCCTCTGAAGTAGAGATCAACATCAACTGCAAGTCTAGACAAACTAGTGGCCATGCACGTTCAAAATTTAAAATCAGACAAGAATGGGAAATCTGCATAGCATGGTCCTATAAAATTATTGTTGTTGAACTATATGATTTTATCAGATTTATGTTTAAGAAAAAGACCTGTTCACATTGGTGTTGCTCTTTTAAGATGACCTATCTTAACAAACTTACATATCTAAGCATCATATTTGTATTTCCTATGTGTCCAATTTTTTTTAAATTGAATTCATTTCCTTTTTGCACCCTCTTATTGTCAATATTTTGTTTATGAATGTGTTCTTGCAGCAACCATATATTTCTCTCCCGTGACTTAATTTTAATCTCCGTGTTCTTTCAACAGTAGAATGTGTGTAAGAAAGTTGTTGCTCTTAATAAATAAACTTACATTATATTTTTTCTTAATAAAAAATCTTATTCTCAACTTCGCTTATTTCTAAATCTATGCTCAACCTAACAAGCTGGCGTTTCAATTGGAACACCTTTAAGAACTTCTGAATCTTTTGAAGATCTTTGAAGACTCATACAGTGAACCTTATAGAAGAATTTAGTTTTATATCGTCACGCCTCTTCTTCCAATAGTTCATAATACATTAAACATGTACGTCGTTTTTACATCCTTTCTTAAACGAGTCATTTGGCGAACTCTTCCCATCCTCAGAATGATCCACAATCCCCTACTCATGCTTAAAAGAATACGCACAAGATTTGGTGGCTTTTCGTTGAACATAACATAATCTATGCTTATAGATTCATTACGTACTATACGCCGACATTTGCTTGTGGGAGGCGGAGCGGTAAGGAATTGAATCTTCAAAAGTAGATTGATTTTATATTTTTAATTTACGTGGCATGTTTACAAGAAGACGTAATTGCAATAAGCCGTGATACCATCTTCTGAATTGTTGAGCACTTGATACCTCGTTCCAAATTGATGGCCACTAGTTCTTTACAATACATATGTACAAACGCTCAGAACCAATCTTCGCTCTAACATCAAGGACATAAAATCATGTTTCTATCACTAGACTTCTTGTGGCTCAGCACACTGCAATCGTGGTCGGTTTCATTGGTCACTTTGCCAGCCCTGCCGACCACACGCAAAAATAGGACAGATTCCACGTTGGAGGAGTAGTACTAGTAGTCCCCGTGCCTATAAAACCCTAACCTTAACACTCATATCCTCACACCCCCCAACAAAATAACATCCACGAGCATGACGTCAATCCGCAGCATTCTGTGCGCAAACCTGTCATTGCTTCACAATGGTTTGAAGCAGCTGCACGGCTACGTGCCAGGAGCCTCCGAGTCCCTGCAACTCACGCTACGCCCTTTCCGCGAAGGTGACCTCGATGACTTCTTTGGATGGGCGGGGGACGACGCGGTCACCCGCTTCTTGACTTGGGAAACTATGCCTGACATAGAAAGCGCGAGGCAATTTCTGATGACGGTTATAATCCCTCACCCATGGTTCAGGGCCATCTGTATCAATGATAAGGCAGTAGGTCATGTTTTACTCAGACAAGGCGCCGGAATTCACAGCTGTCGTGCTGAGTTGGGTTACGCTGTGAGCAGAAACTACTGGGGCATTGGCATTGCTACTGAAGCTGTCATGCGCGCTGTGCAAGCTGGCTTTTCTGATCTTCCGGGGCTGAAACGCATAGAGGCCATGGTGCTTCCTGAGAATCTGCCTTCGGTGAAGGTACTTGACAAGGCTGGGTTTACTAGAGAGTGCTTGCTTCGACGTTATATTAAGATTCGTGAGGATGTGCGAGACTGTATTCTTTACAGTTACATTTTACCTGTCGCCTCCATTTCTTAAGTGGATGACACCGTGCCCACATGGATAGATATATTAGCACTGCTCTAGTCTTTGGATCTTAATTCAAAGACAGTATAGTATTGTAGAATAAGGTGAAGTATACAAGCTTCCTCGCAGCGCAGAGCACTTCCTTGTGGGTATATAAATGTTTGAGTATCTATAATTACTAATATTATTACTAGTTTTTGAGAAGTCCAGTTTGTCCTACAAAATATTACATAGTAAACTATAAAAAAGTCTATAAAGTTATTGAAAATCTAATTCAATAGTATATAGAATTTCAAGCAATCACCAATTTTGAAAAACAATTTCTGATCTAAACTTGCAATTAACAATTTAACAATAAATAAATAACACAAACTATAATAAATTGATAAGGTTTTTCTTTTCAAGTGTTAAGTTCAAAAGAATATTTCTAAACATGTATCATAATGGATTTAACCATCCACCATAAGTAGTGATCCAAAATTATCCATATATTGAGTTGTAATTGAGTTGACAACAATTAGGAAAAGGAGATGGCCATGGCATGCAACACAAAAAAAGAAAAAATGATGAGATATTTGACTTTATTAATATTTTGATAATCCATCTTTTGATTATTTTAGACAAAAAGGTTTGATTTGATGGACATGGAAATTAGTGTATTTAAATAGAAACATGATTGTATTACAAATACATTCTTAAATCAAGTGACCAATTTTACTTAATTTTTGAGCTTTTAAATAATGAATGACTTCTTAAATAATGCATTTCTTTCACAAGGAATAAAATTAGAAATTATATATGTATAATTTAATGCATTATATTTATTTTTTATTTATGTTGTTGTAATTTTCACAACATAGAACATATCTAAATGTTTTTGATAAGAAAAATGGGTTTTATAGGGATCCTGAAACCCAAAAGTTATTATATATCATAGGGCTATAAATAAATCAACAAAAGCCCAGTACAATACTATAGTCAACCAAGAAGCCAAATCGAAAGACAGACAAAAAGACAAACAATAAACCTACTAAAACCAAAAAACTAAAAGACAGAAAAAGATAGATCTTACTCTTCCACTTTCCTATCAAGGTCCTACATTGTTTTCGCTGGTTCATAGGCTTTCTGACACTCCTCAGCCATTTTCTCCTATTTCTTCAAGCAAGTCCTATCTAGCTGGCTATAAGATATGTTCTTGATGGTTTCATCATCCTTTCTATCTTCATATCTATCCTTTTCCTCATTATCCTCCAGAAGACCCCTAGCTTTCAGCTTTCTAGCAAGAGTAACAATGTTTTCATTGAGAGAGTTCAAAATGGAGATGATCTAGTTAGGCATGTTATGGTTGTAAGTCTCCAAATTTTTCATCCTTTTTTCGACCAACCTAATATCATCCCCCTGATCTGTGACATTCCCTCCCTCAAATTTCTTCCCCTAGCTTTCTAGTTTTCTCGTTCTTTCTTTAACCTCCTCCAGTTCATGAAACAACCATTTAATTGATCTGAAATTATCTATCATACTATTTCTTGCATTATTAAGTAAGTTCATTCCCACTTCCCTCACGTTATCATTTATAGCCACTAGTACCGGATCGATAAGATCCTCCATCTAGACCTTTCCTCATTCTCTTCTAGGATTTGTGGATTCATGGCTTCCCTCACTATCCCCATCTTCAAAGTTCTGACATTAAAAATTTTCCATGCCAAACATCTATCTTTCATAACCACTTCACCACTTTTTTCCTCCATTTTTTCACTTTCATACTCCTGAGAGAAACTTGGAGAGGGTGGGAGCACCAAAATTTCTAGACTAGACATAGTTTTCCCCTCTACAGGTCTAACCTCCTCTTTAATCCTCCTTTATTTCTTCCTAGGGTTTTCAACTAGCTCCTCTGTCTCTTCATCTTCCTCACCCTTATTCTCCTCATTTGTATCCATGTCTTCAACTTCTTCATTATATTCCTCTTCCCCCTAATCAACAATTTTGAGACCAAGACCCCTAGGACTTTTCCTACTTGGCATTTTTGATGGAGTAGGCATATTATTATCTTTACCCCTTGCCTTCTTTTGGATGAATGTAGAGCTTCATCCTCCTCTGAGCCAATACTCTAAATCTCTTTTGAGTTTGAAGAGAAGTTAGAGCTCCCCATGTCCTCAGAGGCAAGCCCAACATCAGCCAAGGTTTTACTTCTAGATTGAGCCTTAAAATGCTCATATATCAAAAGTAGTAAACCCTCAAGTAGGGTCGGGTTGGATGTGGGTTTTTTCTTGTGCCCAGAAATGTCTTATTCATAGAGGAAAATAAATAAAATGGAAAGGAAACCTTAATCCGATAACAAAAATGATTAAGAAAAACAAAGTGATGGGTTCTAACCCTATCGAATATGGTGTCCAGAGATATATATTCAATAATGGCTTTAAACACATACATCCAAATTTTTTTAATTGAATCCATCTCATAGTAGGTCTCGCTCTTCACTAGTTCCTTTTTCTCTTCTGTATTCTTAGTGAAGTCCTTAACTGCATTCGAAGACACCTTTTTGTCTCTATAGAATTTTAAACCCTAGTTTGAAATTTTAGTGACCTGAGCAATAACATCCATAGTAATTTGATACGACACCCCATCAACTTTGACCCCACCATCCTTCCATGAATTAACCATAAGATTGGTTATTGTTGGGTCGTATCCATGGATCTTGGCAATATAATTTGCAATTTTGCCCTTCTCAAGCTTCTCCAAAACTTTTTGTCTTTGCTTCCATTTGTCTACCTCACCTACTAGTTATTTCCTACTCCTTTCACCCACAATCTTTGTAGCCTAAACATTTACAATTCTCAAATGCCTTCCTCTATTTCCTATTCACTTTTGACTGGATACTCTATATAAAATCACTTTGTTTTTCATCATTCTTCTCTTTTGATGTCATAAAAGCGATAAAGGAAATAAACGACCCATAAAGCATGTCTATTTGACACAATAAACATCACCCACCTATTCCATCCATATTTACCATTAATGTGATGGCTTTCATACATACTAATAATAATTTCCATAATTAACTTATGATTATGCCCATACTTCCCTGGATCTTATCTTGATCAATTAGGCTTTTAGCTTTTGTCAGAATATTTTTGTCGATATTCCATATCATCACCATTTTTTTCTTTATTTCTTCATTGGCAAACTAGTCACCACTGACTTAGCCTCCCTATACTCATAGCTAACATAAATACATTCAAATTTTCCAAGAGTTATACAGATTTCTTCAACTATATTAGCTATTGTCTAGGCAAGATGAATACTCCCTTTAATATATCTAATAATATTATTTGAGTCCCCCTCCAGCCACAATTTTTTGACTCCTACATCTAGGGCTAATTTGGCACTGTGAAGAGCAGCAGTAGCTTCAGCAAAATGATTTGTCTGGATTCCTAGGGGTAAGCAAAAGTAGTAACTCCACTGCCATGATAGTTTCTAATTATTCCTCCACCTCCAGAAAGACCAGGGTTCCCTTTGTAAGGAAACTCAGGTGCGAAAACAACTTCCTACACTAATCTCTTAAGAGAAGTATAGTGCAAATCCTATTAAAATATTTTACACTTACAGATTCAATATCATGTAAACAACAATATTTTAGCCAACCAAGCATAAAGAAAATAGATATAGAAAAAAAAAAACACATAACACAAAGATTTGCGGGTGGGGAAAAACCTTTCGGTAAAACAACCCCACCCCTCCAGAACCTGCACAATGTATTATCTTCAACACAAGGTTACAATACACTTGCAATGCAAGTTCAACAGCAACAACAGAAGACTCCAGTAGCAACTCACAGTACCAACAATACACTTTCTCACATCGCTACTCTTCGTAACCCTAAAAATGCTTATAACATGCGCTTCACTATAGGGCTACTCCCAAAGGTAACCGTATTAGAGTTTTACCATTCTCCAAGAAAATAGGAACACCAAAAAAAATTTCAACCCTACAATTGGGGTAGAGTGTACAATACTCAAATTTATCAGTTGCCACGTGTCCTCACCTGTCATTGAATCTTCCTAACATAGCTCTTACGTGTCATAGGAATCCATCATAGCCATTTTAGCCATGATCTACTTATACACAATTCAAGATGCTGACACATCAACATTATTTGCAAGAAATACATTTTACAAAAAAAATAATAAGAATAGGAATTATCTAAGGTTGAGACACCTTATTCCTAACACCCTTTAGTTGTTCCATCAAAGTTTGCCTTATGCCAATCCTCAGGTGGGAGTTTCCATTTCGCTTCCTATCTTTTTGTCCTCTTGTCCTATTCCTTTCCCTTATTCCTATCTCTATCTTTAATATCTCCTCCCTTTCTTTTCTATAAATTTTCCTTCATAGTGCTATTGATTTTCTCCACAAGCACATAAATAGGAACCTCCTTGTCTCTAAAGATTTGATTATTTATCTCCTTCCATATTCCCTAGCAAAAGTGAGATAAAGATTAGGAGCTTATGGCATGAAAATTAGTTCCTTTATATATACTATCCCATTGACAAAAGAATTCCAAAACATTATTTGGCTTACACCAACTAACCCCATATTTGTTTGTGAACAATTCCTAGACCTTCATGGAGCATGAACAATGAATAAAAATACTATTCACTGTCTCCAAATGATGCTTACAAAGAATACATTTGTTTGGGATATATTGACCTTTCTTTGCTAGATTATCCAAGGTAAGAATTTTATCTTGTAATATTAATCTTAGGGTTAAGGCTAGGCAACCAGGCCTCAGCCCATGGAGGTTTCTCTTTCAGGCTCTAGAGGGAGTTATACCCTGATGCCACTAAGTAGAAACCATTAGTATTATCCTCCCACATTAATTCATCCCTCTTATTGTTCAAGATCATTGTATTTAGCATCACCATAATTGGATTGAGATCATTTAAAATAATAGATAGGTCTCTCTTGTAGTCTCTTACTTTCACTCCAAATTGCCTAATGCAAGTATTAGCCCATTTTGCATAGAGAATATTGCTAATGAGAGGACCCTAAATCAACCAGTTATCATACCAGAAGAGAACATCTTCACCATTTCCCACCTTCCACTTGGTCTTAGAATTAGCCAAGTCTCTTGCTTTAAGAATACCATTCCAAATGGCCGAGCCATTTGGAATGTGTTTATCATTAAGAAAAAACCTAAGAGAAGGCCTTCTAATATACTTCTCTACTAAAAAATCTCTCCATTCCCTCAAGCTTTTGAAAATGCACCATATCTACTTAGTTAGAAGAGTCTTATTAAATTGTCTTAGTTTCCTTATTCCAAGATGTCCATAGCTCTTAGGGAGGAAAACATTATCCCAAGCCACAAGAGGGTATATTTTTTTATCCTCAAGCCTAGACCAAAGAAAATCTCTCTATATCTTTTCCATTTTATCAACATGTTTTATTGAGAATCCCAAATAGACTTAGATCATATATTGGGAGATTCTAGAGTGTGGATTTCACTAGAAGACATTTTCCAGCTTGACTTAAAGTAGTACCTTTCCAACCAGCCAATTTCTTATTGAACCTATCAAGAATTCCATTCTAGAACTAATCTAGCAGCTTAGTTCCCAATGGCAGACCAAATAGTTAGTTGGAAGGTTACCAATCCCAAAGCCAAGAATTCCTATAATCTTCCTTTGTCTATCAATAGGAGTGTTAAAAAAGAAAACTGAGCTTTGTGTCCAATTAATAAGTTGGCTTGATTCTCTAACATACACATTCAGTAATTTTTTCATCTCTTTAGCCTCCTAAACCAAAGCTTCCCCTCCCAAGATAGTGTCATCCACAAAAAGTTGATGGCATGTTCTAAAGAAGGCTTCATACCTCTTAATACCCCATCATGTCTTTTTCTTTGAATCAACCTACTAATACACTCAACCATAATAATGAACAAGATAGGTGATAGGGGATCCCCTTGCCGTAAGCCTCTCAAAGGTTTGAAAAAATCAAAAGGAACTCCATTGATCAAAATAGCAATCAAAGAAGTAGAAATAAGTTGAGAAATGAGTTTATGCACCTCATGATCAAAACTAAAATCCTGGAGAACAGATCCAAGGAAATTCCAATCCACCCTGTCATAGGCATTAGATAGGTCCAACTTCAGAAGGATGCCTTCTCTTTTACTCGCTTCTAGCAAATGAATAACTTCATGAACCAACATGATAGAATCCAAGATCTATCTTCCACAGACAAAACCTATCTGCTACTAGGATATTATCAAAGAGAGAATGTTAAGAATTCTGGTTGTCAACACCTTCAAAATGATCTTGTAGAAAGAATTACAAAGACCAATGGGCCTAAATTAATCCATTGAATCTGCCCTTGGAACTTTAGGAATGAGGACCAAAAAAAAAGAGTTGAGCTCCTTAAGGAGATTTGGAGCCCCAAAAAATTCCTGCACCACCTCGACTACATCCTCCATGACCACCTCCCAATATACCTAAAAGAAGAAGGTAGGAAAACCATCTGGCCTAGGGGCTTTATCTCCTGGAAGAGAGAACAAAGCTTGTTTAGCTTCCTAGGCCTTAGGAATTGCCCACAACGTTTTATTGTGGTGAGGTTAAATTACTTAGGGAAGAGATGAAACAATTTCATTCTGATCTACCACAGATAACAAGGGGTCCCAGGTAAGAAGAGAAGAGAAAAAAGAAATAGCTTCAATAGCAATATCATTTTCTTTTGTCAGAAAATCCTAGCCCTTCTTAATACCTAAAATCCTATTATTTTCTTTATGCTTAAGGGTGGAGAGGTGAAAAAATATAGTTTTTTAATTACCCTCTTTTAGCCAATTAATATGAGATCTTTGTCTCCAAAAGTTCTCTTCTCTACTTATAATGTTATGCAGATTGGTGAGAATTGACATCTCTATATTCCTGTTCTAATAATTATATCCTTCCTTCTAAAGAGTATCCTGAATACCACAAAGCATATCTGACTTTTCCTCTATTTCCTGAAAAATATTTCCAAAATTCATCTTATTCTAGACTTTAATATTGCATTTGACATTACTCAATTTCTTGGCAACCCTAAACATAGTGGTTCCTTCCAGCTCAAAATTCTACCAAGAGGAGATTCTATCCAAAAGGTCTAGATGAGATATCCACATCTTTTCAAACTAGAAAGGATAATTTCTCCTAGCCTCAAGAGCAGTAATCAAAAGGGAGATGGGGGAATGATCTGACCCAAATCTAGGAAGAAGGGAGAGCTTACAGGAAAAGGAATACAACCAATCTGCAGAGATGAGAGCATGGTCCAAAAAAACCTGGATACACTCCCTCCTAATTCACCTATTAGACCAAGTGTAAACCCCTCCCCCAAGAGATTAGCATCCAAAACAGCCAAACTATTAATGAAGTTAGAAAGATCCAGCTTATTATCCAAATCCAAGGCCAGACCTCCTTTTTTTCCTCATCGGTAAGGGGAGTATTGAAATCTCCCATTGTTATACCCTTATTGAGATTACAATTTTGAATAATAGAACAAATCTTCATCCAATAATCCTTCCTTTCTCTTTTGGTATTTGGGGCATACACATTCAAAAGAAACCATGAATCATTGCTATTTCTATGGAACACTTTACATAAGAGGATATTCACTTCATTATACAAAGAAGAGACTATAAAAAAATTATTGTTAAAGAGAATAAGCAGGCCTCCCGAGGCACCTTCAAAATTTTTTGCTTCACTAGCCATGGTGTTGCTAAAGGAAATCTTTCCCAAAATTTCCTTCTTCATTTTTGTTTCTTGGATTAGCATAAAATTAGGTCTTTGGTCTCTAATCATATTCCTAACAACCTTCTATTTATGGGTCCCATTTAGGCCCCTTTTATTCCAAGATATAATTTTTATTTCTTTTTACCAAAGTATTCCAAAATGGTTCTTTGGCTCCCATCTACCAAATTAATTCTAGCCTCCTCTTGCATGACTTGTCTTGAACTCTTTCTTCCTACTGGCTTTTTGCTTTTTGCTTTACTCCCACATCTGCTTTCACCTAGCTTCTGGTCATTGTTGGTGACATAATGGAAGGATCCCTACTATTCTTCTTTTTTTTTGATACCTCACTTCCCTTGCTATTATCAAGTCATTCCACAATTCTTGAAATCTTACCAGGGGAAGAAAATCTGACCATGTCCATAAGCCTCTCTTCCAAATTACAAGAAGCAGAATGATCCTTCATTAAAGATTAGGTAACCACCATGTTTTCCTGATACCCTTGTTTTTCCCTCACTACTTCCATTTCATCATTCAATCTATTCTCCTCCCCCCTCTGCACTAGAGAAGAAATCACAATTTCCTATAAAGCTATCACACACTAAACCCTTTCTATCTCCTTTTCAATCCCTTTATCTCCCTTTGAAGGCTCACTTATTGCCTCATAGATTTGGGGAGTAGCCAACTCTATGTCCATCAATTACTTTGTTGGGATAACCCCCTCTATGGCTTGAGAAACCAAATGTTCATCCTCTTTACTCAACTCAGGTTCAATCTGATCTAATTTGGTGGTTTGAGAATCAGGTATTGTAGGAACCAGTTCTTGAGTCTCCTTGCCCACCTTTGATCCATTCTTTTTTGATACATGCCCTTCTTTTGCAGGTATTTCCATCCTTCCTTCCTGAATCTTAGGGCCATCCTTAATTTCCTTCTTTTTCCATATCTTTTTCTCCTTTCTAGATTTAGAAACTTCTTTTTTTCTACTCATATCCTCTTTAGCCTTCGGGCACTGACTACCCTTATGACCCGATTTCAAACAATGGAAACAAGTTGATTCAATAGTCAATCTTATATATTATCTTCAACTTGAAATAAATAAGAAACTTAGTAAGGATTTATTACGAGCCATAGATCACAAGCATTTAGATATAAATAAGACAAAAGATATACTAGAGCATACCTAATATTCTTTTTGGAAACCCAAATTAGGCTCAAATGTCATAAACTCATTTCATTAATTTATAGAGATAACAAGCCATACATAAACTGAAATAATGACAACAAATTAAGAGTGTAGATAATAGATAAGCCATTATTGTTGACACATGTGAGGTAGAGTCATCAACTATATGTTGAATTTTAGGAATCACGTGGACCACACATGTAGTCAATAACTACATTGAAGTTATAGTACAACAACCATTAGACCTTCTCAGGTACCTATTTACAACATAAATTTTTGGTTCCCCTTATTGCTATCACTTTGGATAGTTTTTTTCTCTTGACATTATTCTTTGGAGTTTTAATCAGTTCACCAATAACCATTTGGGATTTCTCTAAATTAATACATTTTTCTTTTTCTTTAGGTTCCCCCCCCCCCCCCCCAAAAAAAGTGATTTTGGCTTACCCCAAACCCTTCAATGACTTTAATTTATTCACCCAAATAATTAGTTTTTTCTTACCAGAAACCCTTCAAAGGCTTTAGTAAAAATCATCATTTTAATAATTGGGAAACCATCTCTGATCTTTTCTTCCTACACAATAATTATTGAGTCCAAATGAAAAATAATACATCTTTTGAGACACATGGGTCCCCATCCACTATTATTGTTAGTTCATTAGGAATGTTTTTCAAATACATGTTTTGTCAATAAAGAAAAATTATTTTAAGGTGTCTTCTTCCAATCAATAAAATAATTCCTTGGCACCTTTAATTTTTTAAACTTCTTTAGGCATCTTCATTTGCATAATTTTTTTTCCTTCTTTTAAGAAATTGCTTAAAGTAGATTTTATTCACACAAACGAACACTTTTAGTAGTAGTTGAAGTTTCCTTGCATTATTCTTGTATACGCTTTACCAAATTCTGATTTTCTCCACTCTCCTAGACCATAATAAAATATAACAAAATGGTAGACTTTAAATAAACTATGGCAGAAAAGAATAATAACATAGATAAAATAAACATGTAAATTAGAGACCACCTCTTTATTTATCTTATTGCAACCTATTAAAAATAGTATGATTTTTTTTTTAAAATATAATCATATCACATAGCCCAAAACTCATATTTATCCAACATGGTAGTAGGGCCACTATAGAGGTGTGGTTTTTAGTGTTTATTTTCTCTTTAGTCTGCCAACCATTTTCTCTCTTTTATCCCAGTCACATGTTTATTTCATTAATTTATAGAGATAAAAAGCAAAATACATAGTTCCCATTATTATTTTTAATAAAAAGATATAGGAGAGGAGATTGTTGTATGTATATCATAAACAATAGCATATACATGAAATGAGTGTAATTATTCTAGTTACGTAAACTAGGAGATACTTATTGAAAAATATGATTGGAACAATTATTATGTTATCATTAATGTCAAACCTTACTGGTAAGATATTTTTTAAGAATGTGGAATGCCATATTAATTGATTGATGAAGAGGATCAAAATAGAGATAACAAGGTGAACTTGTAAAGTTGTTGAGTAAGCATAAGTAAGTATGATAGAATTATGATCAACACTTGATCAGTAAGTATTTGAAAAGATGATGTGCTTATTGATTACTGTATGAAGTGAGGAAGAGTTTTTGTGTAAAATACTAAGCTTGACAGAGTGAAAGTTTACAAGGTCAATGAATAAGTTCAAGTAGAAGGTTAAGGAATTCAAGAGATAGCTGAAAAAATAGTATTAGTGTTGGGTGATGCGACGCGCTCCCCTGCCCATAGGTGGTTAATTATGTGGTGTTCCATGTTCACTAACAGTCATGGCTTTTGGTGCAACGGCAAATGGGCCCAACAATTGGTATCAAAGCCTGGTTTTGGCCTGGTCATGGGTTCAAATCTCTCTGGTGCCTTCCCGACCCACGTAAGCACCTGGTATGTGCGTCGAGGGGGAGATTTTTGGGTGATGCAACGTGCTCCCCTGCCCACAGGTGGTTAATTATGTGGTGTTCCATGTTCACTAACAGTCATGGCTTTTGGTGCAACGGCAAATGGGCCCAACAATTAGTTCAGTGTAGTTATGGTCAAGAAAGATGAAGAAGAAAACTAAAGAAGCAACCAACCGTATTGAAGGTTGAGTGAGTTAGTATAAGCATTTGAATAAGGGTAGAATATTTGACACACCCAAGTCCATCATTGTATAGGAAATTTTTCTCCCAATTATTCTATGCCCTCGATAAAACTTGGATCATAGTATTCCACATTCTTGTATAGAATCAAATGCATCCATAAAGAATAATGATGAAATTTAAAATTCTATGGTTTTCCCTCATAGGCTGCAACAATCTCATCATCAATGTGATTGGCTATGTAAGTGAAAAAATCATACCCAATGTTGGTGTGACGGTCTTGAATATTTAATGCCATGATGTAGAGTCCACCAATAGCATTCATTGTCCCATTTGAACCTAAGATCTTGTTCAAACCAAAGGCTATATTATGAAGATATCTTTGGAAATTCTCTAGAGACACAAAATATCCCATTTCCTTTGGTATATCTCCTTCTTCCTTTCTTGATTTTGGAATATGTCTCAACATGGTCCTTCTAGTGTAGAAATTCTTATGGTTCTTGAAATTATCATTCAATTTTTCTAGGTCAATAAAAAATGACATAGGTCCCTCTAAGTTGAAAGCTTTAATAAAAGTCTCCTTATCTAGTGTGTAGAGTATACTTTTATCCTTCTTATGGAATGCTTTACTAATAGGGTTGTATACTTTAATCAATGCCTTTAGCAAATCAACATCAACAAAGACCTTAGGCACAATCAATTTACCCAAATTCCTATTCCAAGGGTTAGATATCGAGACCTTTTCCAACCAGATTTTATAAAAGTACCAGAACAATTTGTTCCCACTTTTGTCTGCATCTCTAGAAAAATTGTATGGGTCCCTAAAATCATGGTTATTTGTAGATTGAATGTTCGATGAACCTAACAAGAACTATAGTTGTTCTTTAGCAAAAGGGCTAGGGCTTTTTCTTTTTGAAGAACTTGATGGAGAATCTTCAATTTGAGCTTGTGCAATCAACTATCTCTCCTTCTGTGCCATTGTTTCAACCTATCACAATACTACTGAACTCTATCTAATAGGATTTTCTCTACAACTTCAAATCTTCTCTATAATTTCAAACACTCTATGAGGGGTAATAAAATTATGGCTTTCTTTTCCTTTTATCTCATCTTTGCAAATAAGAGTGTGGCATTAATGGCATTAAAATGACATGCATGAAATCTTTTGAGTTATTCAAAAGTTGTCTTGTATTCAAACTTTATGATATTCGTACCTTCAGCTCATCATCTACTTCTAGCTTGGACATGCAATTTAGTGTTTTTTTTTTGTCTTTAAAACTAAAAATAGTGATGTGGTGATTGACCTCTTTTCACCACTTCTCGATAGACGTATGACTTTCTATTCTTTTGGCCATGACCACGTGAAAATGGTTATTGTAACCATTTCACATCTTCACCACTTAATTATAAAACTGCAAACTGTATCCTGTGGTATAGCATTATACACTTATCTCTACTTTGCCATTATGTTTTCTTGTTCATCATATAGACCTGCAAAGTAGTGAGACACAATATTTAACCTTCTTTGCAACATCGTAGCAATTAGGGGCTTACCATTCAATATTGTGAAGATGTGGAATTAACTATTAGAAAAAAACATTATTGCTCCATTGAAACCCAAAATCAAACAACTTGCAAGTGACCAGTGAAGTAGAAAACCAAATTATCACAACTATTTCGCAGCTTCACAACTATTTAGCTAACTATCTTACTAAACATTTGAAATTCATATCATGAACAATTACTTAAACCTTTATTTCAACATCTCTATTTTAAAATCTTGTTCCAACTTAACACCTGTGAAGGTGCAAATTTTTTGATCTCCTCATCACAACCTATTAGTTTTTCTCACCTTTTATCCTTGCAAAGCAACAAAACCTCTCTTTCAGACCTATCACTAAGTCACTATGGTTTATGACTTAAAATCTTTCAAACTGGTGATCCTAGAAAAACCTTACCTTCTCTCTTTTGCCACTTCACAATAGTTAATAGCAT